>VZTB01018223.1:1344033-1354492 GCA_013397245.1 Thryothorus ludovicianus
CAGGAGGGTGCGGGGAGCGCCGCCTGCACGGCTGTCGGCGTGAGGGCGACACGGGCGACACTGGGGTTGGGGCGGTGGGTACGGGGAATACTGGATCTGCGGTTCGGGTGATGGGTGCAGCAGTTACTGGTTCCCGGGTTGGGGGTTGCTGGTTCCTGGCTTGGGGGTTGCTGGTTCCCTGTTGGGGTGGCCGATGCAGGGATCGCTGGTTCCCGGGGTCCCGCTCTGCCCAGGGAGGCCATCGGGTGAAAGAAGCTCCTGCAGCACCGCGCTGCTCACCCTATCTGACAGAGTGCACTGGTGCGTTTCGCTCTGGCCCTCCAAGTGTTTCTTTCAAGCTGTAAATTAAGATCTTCTTGTATTCCTAGAGTTGCGCATCTGTGGGAAGGAAGAGGCTCCTTCCTGACCACTCGCCAACATGGTAGTTTTCACGTGCAATGCGTGTGGGGAGGCTGTGAAGAAAGCACAAGTTGAAAAGCATGTGAACATCTGCAGAAACTGTCAGTGCTTATCTTGCATGGATTGTGGCAAGGATTTCTGGTATGTAAAGGATGGTAAAATAGCTTTGCTCACTTTGCAGTCCCACTTGCTCACTCTTGTCACAAATACAAGAGAGGCAAGTTAGAAATCTCCACTGAAAGCTGTAGCATGACAGAAATGTCTGTGGCCTTACAAGCATGTACTTTAAGCACATCCCATTTTAATTATTTAAGTGTTGACAGTAATAAGGTTTAAATGATCCATTCATTTAAATCATCTATTACATCAGCTAAGTGTTGCATGGTTTGAAGACTGAAGCATTTCAGTGACCTGTGGTTAAAAATCTTTTATGTTCAGGGGTGATGACTATAAGGAACATGTGAAGTGTGTGAGTGAAGATCAGAAATATGGTGGGAAAGGCTTTGAAGCCAAAACTAACAAAGGAGATGCTAAACAGCAGGAGTGGATTCAGGTATTGTTTGTGCTGTATATGCCTACAGTAACTATTGTCTGTAAATATCCAAGACAGAAAAGAGTCTATACTGGCTCAAGCCAGAGATCTATTTTGCCTGTCTTCTGGCGTTTCCTTGGTAGGTCTGTGTTTATCCTGGTTAAAGAAATATGTCTTTTGTTTTGAATCTGTCTCTTACTGGTTTGATTTAATGTAATGTTCCCAGCTGCATGCAAAGAGACACTGGTAGTTGTCCATCCTTTTCATGCCATTTTTGCTTTTGTACACCTCTGTCAGGCATCCCTCCCCATCTCATATTCTTTGTTCAAGGTTCAAAAATCCTACTCTGCTTAGCTGTTCTTCATATGTAAATTATATCTTTGGTCTTCTAAAATCTTCCCACTCTACTTGTATGCTTGTGAAATGCTGTTCAAGATGAGCGAACCATAGATCTACCACGTATCGTAATTATGTTTTCTGTGTTTTATTTATTTCTAAGTCTTTTTTGTCAATTAATCTACTTTTAGATGGTTTGTTTGTTTGTTTTTTCACTATTGCTGCTGATCATTGTGGTGGTATTTTCATGGAACTAGCTATTTTAACCCTGAGATCTTGTATCCAAGCTCCAACAGCCAACTAAGGCCTGCCATCTTAGATGTGAAATTAGGATTGCTTTTCCTTTTCTTCTTGCTTTACATGAATTTGTGTTGAATGTTTTTCACCTTTTTATTACCTTGTAACTCATTTTCTTAAGATCTTTCTGAAACCCTCATAGTCCTCATCCTGAATAGCTTCATATTGTTGGGAAAATTTTCTGTCCTCTTGTCAGATATTTTGTAAATATGTTGAGCAGGAGAAGCTCCAGCATGGATAGAAATATATCCTACCCTTTCTGTCTTACACAAGAATGTACCCTCTTATGGCTGTTCTTCAAAGGTTTTTGGGAGGACCTGAAACACATCTTTAAAACCCCATGAGTAATGTTAGGTCACATTTATGCATGGAATTGTTGATTTATATTGTGCAAAACACATCCTAACAAGGTGCTGAGCTGCACACATACTTGAAGCATATAATGAATACCATTAAAGTCAGACGTGAGTGCTCTTGCTAAGACTGAACACTGAGGACATTTGTAAAGGCAGCATGATGTGAGTGCTGTTGCTTATGAACATTGGTAGCCTGCCTCAACATTAAGTAATTCCTATGTAGAAGGATGAGAGATTATTACCAGACACCTTTTTCTGATAGTCTTAACATATTGACAAAGCCTTTCAGACATCAGATTTTCAGAAGGACAGGAAGGCTGTACAATATCCAGTAGCTGCACTCTAAATACTGGGAAGCCCAGAGCCTTTTTCCTCTCACAAGCAGCAGTGCTGTTCAAGGGATTGCCACAAGGATCTGGTCTTATCTCTCTTCTCTTGCTGACACTCATAGCACAGGAATATCCAAAGCTGTTATACAGGGATAAATGCTTGTTGAAGCTGGCACTGCTGCCAGAAGAAGTGCATGTCAGCTATGGCATCAAAAGTAAGCCTGATTTTTCATAATTAACTCCAAAACCAAAAAGTTGCTTTTCTTAACGCAAGTCTTTTTCATGCTGTGAGAATCCTTTCTGTGATACAGTTACTTTAGTTTGAAATGTTATTACAGTTTGTAACTAATTAATCAGAAAGCAGTGGTGAGCAGTCCTGCTTGCCTCTGCTTACTACTATATAAAAATGTTTATATAGATAACTTTGACATATCTAACGAGCTATGATAAAACCAAAATCACTGTTTTTCTCATGTTTTTTGAATACTTCCTATGAGCAGACTGCATCAGCTGTGGGTGCTGGGTGATTTCTGCCCAGAGTGTTTCAGACTTGCACATCTGACATGAACCATTTGATCCTTATGCTGGTTTGCTGATTTTATTGTTTTTCTTCATTCAGAAAATTCATGAAGTAATGAAGAAGCCCAACATAAGCCCTA
This sequence comes from Thryothorus ludovicianus, assembly GCA_013397245.1. Taxonomy (NCBI): domain Eukaryota; kingdom Metazoa; phylum Chordata; class Aves; order Passeriformes; family Certhiidae; genus Thryothorus; species Thryothorus ludovicianus. Next base: position 1,346,942 of record VZTB01018223.1, read on the forward strand.
AAGTGCGGAACATCCTGGAGCAAATGCGTGCCTTTGATAACATTCCAAGAAAAAAAGTAAAGTTTCAGGTATGTTTTAATAGAGATTTGCAATAATACGTGCAGTGAACATAAAAATGGACTTTTTTAGGGAATGCCATTCTCTTTTAACAAAGGTGGGACAAATTGCTTATTTGGGTATTCGTATAGGTTGGGTAATAACATAATTTCAAATAGGCAGTGGTTGTAAAATATATTTATTTGCTTAATAAATCTTGGTCTACAAGTTGAATTAGCTATTAAGCCAGAGACTTACCTTTTAAGCTTAATCTCCATAGTATGTTTTTTCTGTTTTCAATACCTTTCTTTTTTTTGATCTTTTGCTATTTCTATTTAATGTCCAAATCCTTATACATACTTTTAAAGAATTCTTATTTCTTTGGCTTTGTTTTTCTTCCTGAAGGCAAGATCCTGTTTTGAGAGTTTTCCTGTTACTCAGTATTCTGACAGAATATCCTGCTCTGCATGCTTCACTGCAGTAAATTACAGATGTGGAGAATTTGCTGTGTGTAGAGAATTTCAGCAATAGTAAAGAATTACTCACAAATTGGCCTCTTTTTCTCCCCTCTCTGTTCTGTGCCTCACATTGTGAGGCTGAGAGAAGATATGGCTTGCTTCCAAAGCACTCAAATAGAACTTAATAGAGCTGTGGTGGAATTACTACTAGCAAGTTGAAGGTTAGAATATTTCCCTACAGAATTAATGTTTTGAGCAGGAAAAATGGTATTTTCCAGAAGCTTCTCTTTTTGATAAGATACATTGCAGTGGAAGATCAAAAGTTTTTGCAGTTAATTATTCCAGTTTACTAATGCACCTTTCCTGGGGTTTTCATTGCAATGCAAAAATCTTTACACTACATTTAACATTGAATTCCACATTTCTAAAAGTTGATGTTGTACAGATAGTGTGAACAGCATAATTTACTGCTATATTTTCATTTTCACCAGGAACACTTGTGATAACGGAAACAACTTTCAAATGTTTGCATTGAGATATTTCCTTAAATTATACTCTGTAATAAAGTAAGATATCCATTTAGGAGCTTGACCATATATCCAGTACACAAATAAATAAGATCATTAATGTTTTAACTCATGGGAAGAGTCAGAAGATTTGCTAGGACCTTAACAAAGCCGTTTGCATCAAAAACTTGAACATTATCTTTTGTATATATTTACCACTTGGGGACAGCTGTTGAGATGTATGGTGTAGCCTCCTAACATTATCAGACATTATGTAAAACAATTTAGCAAGGAGGCTTGAGAGATTAGTAGGAGTAACCTCTAACCAGATCTTAGTCAAAAGCAGTAATTAGATTATTAAATGAAAAATAAAAACCAAGAATTACATGGTAATGAAGAAAGCAAAGGTGCATGTTTTCAGTTATTGTTTTTTCTATGTACAGAATTGGATCAAGAACAGTTTGAGAATTAATGACAGCAATTTGCAAGATCAAGTGTGGGATGTTTTCTCAGAAGCAACCAGAAACGTAAGTTTAACTGGAGGTACAACATTATAAAACAGGAAAGTCCTCCAAAATGTTTGAAGGAAAACCTTTCAGACTCCCTTTGTAGAGGTTAGTGGACACATTGTCTCCCATAGTTCTGATAAATTATGTTACAATGTAATATTTCTTGACTAAATTGTTTATTTGTGGAACACAAAACTGTTGCTGAAGTAGTTGTTCATGCTGGGTAGGTTGTGATTGAAAATGTGGACAGGGTGACACGATTGTGCCATGGTGATCAGAAGGCTAATTTATGCTACTAGTACATTAAAAAAGGAAAAAGCACTGCCTTTATCTTTGTTCCAATCTTTTAGCACACACTAACACAGAATAAGACATTTTTCAGTTTATTGGTCTCAAATTTATGTGTATTGGAGTGAGAAATTAGCAAGCACATAGTTTACCTATTTCATTAGTGGGGAGAGAGATCCTCCAGTTTGTGGTGCAAGTTCCTCCCATTTCTTTGTCTGAATCGTGGGCTCACTCTGACCTTTTGTCAGTGCCTAATTCTTTGGTATTTCATTACCAGCTTAGCATGTTTTAGTAGAGTGTTGTTTGCTTGTTTGCATCTACTGCTGCTACTCAAAAGCTGTTGGAGAAGCTCATTTCTCACTTGATGTAAAGGTGCTCTCCCCCCTTTCACCACATTCTTTTGAGGAAGAGCATAGGCACAGCTCTGGTATTAACCTCCTGTTGATGATGCTTTGTGGTTGTGATCTGATGATTCCAGTTAAGTTTATTTGCCGTTTTTCTGAGGAATCCAAATGCAAGAGCCAGGAAAGAAAGAAACACGTTTGCTAAAAGATAAGAACATAACATAAGCTCTGAAGTTTTGCTGGAGCATTAATACTGAGTTCATACAACTTCACTAAAGTCATAAGTAGTTCTCCCTTGATTTAACTAATTTTTAGGAAAGTTTTCAATCTGAAAATCTTTTATTTAAACACAAATTTAAACAATTACACTGTCCATAGAGCATAGCATTAAAGTAAAATACATAACACAGCATTTCAATTCACCTTTAAGAATTCTTAAAAAGATCTTAAGATATGATTTGTAGTACATACCCTGAAGTGTATTACTCAATGGAAGTTCTTAAGGAGAATTCAAATTTAATCAAATTACTCTTGATAAAAACATGTTGGTGTTAAATTGCTTGTATAAAGATCTGTTCTCTTTCTGAATAGCTACACTAGCATTTCAGTAATTGTATTTCACTTGTAATTATTAAAATTAAAGTTTAAGTTGAACGTTAATTTTTTCATTTATATATTAATTATTCTACAAGAAAATAATTATAAGCCCAGGAACATTAAAATGAAACCAAATACGTTGAGAAAAGTACAATTAAAACAACCAGGAATGGTTTCACAGCATCATGCCATAACAGTTTGCTGTCCCAGACACATCCAAGACAGGGAGGTGGATGGCAAAAGAGATTATTACTCAAGGGCTGTCTCTTTGGGAATAAGTTCTGCATCTTGCTGTAATGTGCTGTAGTTTTGCTTGTGTAAACTAAAGAGCTGTCACTTCCTTAATTACATTTAGCAAATAATTTCAAACACAATCGACACTTACTTCAACTAGGAATTACATATGTTGTAAGATAACATTTCTTCTGTGCTGTTAATTAGCATTCAGTCTGTTAAGTTATAAGAAGAATCAGGCACATTATTTCACTAGTGCTGCTTCTCAGGTAACTGGTGACATCACATGTGAGCATTTAATTGATTTCAGAAAATCAATGTTACCAATGATTTAGTAGAGGAAAGTTGCAATGTCAAAAAACATGTAAAAACTGTAATAATCTTTTTTTCAACAAAAGGTTTCAAATGAAAAAGAACAAGACAAACCACAACAGAAGGAAGAGCAGCAGTCTGCAGAAACTGGGGAAAATACAAAGGCAGAAGAAAATGGAATTACAGATGCAAAAACAGAGAGAAAAAAGAGTAAGAGGGAACGAGAAGAAGAAAGACAAAAGAACAAAAAGAAGGAGAAAAAAGATTTGAAATTAGAAAATCAGGCAGAAGTAAAAAAGAGTAAAAAGTCCAAAAAAGGAAAAGAGAGCATGGAGGATGAATTTGAAGCAAATGGAAATGGCAATCACAGTGAAGCAGAAGAGGAAACAGATGCAAAGAAACGCAAACATAAACATGTAGAAGGTATCCATCATACTACTTACATTCTTGTTTGTTTTGAAGATGTTTTTTTCTCAATTCTAAAGCTCAATAATCTACCTAAGTAGAATTTTAAAGTAGTGCATTAGATATACAAATTAGATTATTTTTAACAATGATTACACATTTCTTTTCCAAAATCTGAACCACTTTGCAAATATAAACTCGTGTTACAAGAACAAAAACTTAAGTAATGTCAGAACTTCTAGTTTTAAGTCTTTCTTGTGTATGTTTATCCAATTCTCTCTCCAGAGGAACCTCATACCAAAAAAAAGAGAATGAAAATTGAAAGCATTTCAGAAGACATGGAAACAGAAAATGTCAGTGACAATGAAGAAAATGTGGGAACAGATAAAGGTATTCTTAAAGGAATGATTTAGATCATTACAAAACTACTCTGCCAAAGACCTAATGCATGATATAAATACAGCTTCTGTAGCAAGCCATGAAATAAATTGTGCCTCAGTGCACATAAATGTGTGTATATTCAGGATACTCATCTGTTCCAGAGTAAGTAGCCTGTGCTACTCTTAACACCTGGTAACAAATTACTTCTCTGATTTGTTGTTTGTGCTGTGCTGGCACCTTTTTTCTGTGCTTGGTTCCAGTGGACACTGAGGTTTCACCACAGTGGGTCTCTTGCCTGCTGCCATGCACATTAGGCAACACAACAAAAAGGGTAACAACTTAGACCTCTTGCTCAGTGAATCATAAACTGGACTTCAGCTACGTTGGACCTTAGTTTATGCTTGGATAAATCTACTTCTGCCTATCACCTGACACACTCTGACTGTTTTTGAACATACAGATCATTTATTTGGAAACCACCTATTAATGACCTCTGAAGGTGGTATGGTCAAATTTGACTGCCTGTGCTTTATGTGTGAAGAGACAGGATCTTCACTATTTCTGTGTTATTTAGGAGTTTCTGCTTAATAACTGAAGTGCAGAAGTTAAGTAGAAGCAATTCTGACCCCTGTTGTTCCAGCACAGTGTTGATTCTTCATCTCTGTTCCATTATATATTCAGGAACAGCTAATGACTGTGTTTAAAACACCCTCCTGTTGTAGGGTCAGTAAGGTAACAACTGTTGTGGCAGCCAAACTGATTCCAAAATTAGGGGACTGATGGCTGGTTACTAGTAGAGAAGAAGAGCCAGAATTCCTCCTTTTACTAATGATGTACACCTAATTATTTTCTAGGTAAATTCAACTGGAAGGGAACTATCAAAGCAGTTCTGAAACAGGCTGAAGACAATGAAATTTCAATTAAAAAACTAAGAAAAAAGGTACTGTACAACTTTTTAATCTCCTGTGGTCTTGTGAATTTATTTGTGTAATGCTGAAGCTCAGAAAATTCTGGCTTGCATAACCAAAAAAGTTCAACATTTTTTAATGCAATAGCTGTTAACAGAATGTCAGCTGAAGGACAGGTTCTTTATTGCTTACTGAATTACACAAGAAATTCAGTGCTAGTTCTGCAAATGAATAATAGCACAATAGCTTCCATGCATTTAATGCAGTAATGTAAATGTCTTATTGCTTACAGTGGAATCATCTTCATGGACTAAAAACCATTTCTCTGTCTTTGTGCAGGTGATAGCGCAATATTATGCAGTAGCTGGTGAACATCACAAAACAGAAGAGGAGATCCTAGTCATATTCAATAAGAAAGTGAATAACAACCCCAAATTTAGAGTTCTAAAGGACAAAGTGAAACTTGTGAAATAAACAGTTTGCATCCTTTTCATAGCTGTTGCATTTTAATCTTGCAGATGGAGTCAAACTCTTCTGTCAGCTGTACAGTTACTATGCATAGGTATCAAATTAAATTGTGTATGTGAAAACAGAAAATAATTTTTAATACTGGATTCCTCCCATTTTTCTAGATTTATCACAGAACATTTTCAGATATTTTATTTTTGGTTTTATGGAAAATGTATATTTTTTGGTACAAGTTTTAAGAGGCATTAAAAATGATGCTGGCCTACTGTATTAAAATTCTTCCAGTAATGAATATAGTTTATAGGCATGAATGTTTTTCAGGACCTGAGTTGTGTGGCTTTTTGCAGGAACTATTTTCAGAGAAAATAGGATTTTTATATTCAAAAACCCGCTGTGGAAAAAATGTTTTGTTATGCTAAAATTCCAAATGGTATGACTGATACCCACTTTACACACTGTGGATAGTGTATGCAGCCTTTAATAAACTGTTGATTCTGTGTTGTAAAATGCATAAATAAAGTGTCAGATTTGTGTATTCAATATTGCACATTCAGTGAAAGTCTAAAGACTGAGTTACCTGTATATGCATTGCTACTGAAAGTCTTGATTAATAATGCAACTGACTTCAATAGAAGTGGTTACAGGGACTAAAAATTGACTGAATAAATAGATTACTTTAGAATACAACCTTAAATATAATGAATCTTGTCACTTTATAATTGTCTAATAAATCCACAAATTATACATCATTTGAAGAGGCTGTTGTATTTCTGTCACCAAAGCAATTTAGCTAGGCCAGAAATGTTACAGGTATGTAAGAGACAGAGCTGTCTGGGGAAAGTTACTTGAAGTTTTACAGGTTTTTACTTAAATGCAAAATTACTTCCATGTAGGAAGTTTCCTATTACAATGTAGTCTGTTAAAAACAACATTATAAAGCAGTTGGTCAAATGGAGTTTTTAAAAATTGCTTAGTGATTTCAAGCAGGTACACTTCTATAAAACACAATAGTTTTATAGAAAACTAGAAAAATATCTGAATTTACAGAAATATTGAACATATTTAAGGTATAAATGCTGAAAAATTAACTGTGATACACTGAGTTCAGTTTTTCTGAGTACGTATTTGTTTTATGGTAAAGGTTGCAAGAAAGTAGCTCATGAATTCAAGATCTCTTCAGTGTTAGTTGTTTGTTGAAGCCATGCAACAATTCTTTTTATTCAGTCTAACATAACCATAATCTTGGCTCCTGTCATTGCAGAGTTCTGGTGTCTGATGCTCAGGGTTTACTGCAGTGATCACTGAATGAAGCAAAGCAGCAGACTGAGTGTTCAAACACCACAGATCAGTTGAAAGCTGCAAATAAGGAATATCAAAAACACAGTATGCAGATGAGCTGTCAGAGTAGGATGTGACCTTGTAATTTTCTTCCCTGCTTTTAACTGCTATGATTTTTAAAGGTTCACACAGTGTACTCCTTTGTGCAATGCCATGGTTGGGTTAGTGGTGCCTATGTGGAGTAGTAGATGTACTGTAAATTATTTTTCCCTTCTGTGTAAAGGGTAAAGCAGCACCAGCTGATGTTCAGATTTTTCCCTTATGATTTGGCAGACATGAATCTAATGCATGCCTCTATTTGACAGTCATTAGTGGGAATCTGTTGCAAGTAAGCCCTGTTATAATTACCACAGTAATTATAGTAGTGTTACCTTTTCCTGCTCTGTTGGCAGAAAGAGGGGCAGGGGGAGCAATATGTTCTGTAAGCATATTTTTTTTTCTAGGTGTTCCTGGGAATACTGTAGATGAGTCTATGCCTCTAACTGTAGAAGGCTTCAGGTGCTATTCCAGTCCATGCATAGTTGCATTATTGACATGCAGCTCTCCACTGATAAAAAAACCAACTTTGATTTTTTTTTTTCATTAGACAATTAATTAAGTACTCAGAGGACTGAAATTGGCTTTTCCTCTTATAAGAGGTCTGGACTTTAATTTACTCATTGCAACTAATGATGTCTTGATCAGATTGAAGTTACTACAAATTTGATGGTAATTGTTTCAGAGGGAGGCATAATCCTTCTCTGAGAATCCTTCAAAATGGAAAAACA
>VZTB01018223.1:1361519-1395222 GCA_013397245.1 Thryothorus ludovicianus
CCCGGGAAGGCGCGGCCCGGAGCCCCGGGACCCGCAGCAGCTGCAGCCGCCTCCGCGGGGCGACGGGACGGCCGGTGGGTGGTGCCGGGGCGCGGGGAGCGGTGCCGGGCCCCGCCGGGCGGGCGCTGGGACGGGCAGAGCGGCGCGGAGCGCGGCCCCGCCTGCCCTCAGGTGTCCGCTGGCTGTGGGAGACGCGAGGGGTCGGTAGCGGCGGACTGCCTCATGCGGATGAAGTGCTCGAATGCTCCAGGCCCAAGCTCCAGTAGGATGAGGAGGAATCTAGGAAATGAAAAATAAAACTGCCTGTAAGCTCCAGCAGAGCTATGGGTACGCTCGGCTGGTGGCGGTGCCTGTGGGGGATTCGACACATAGGACACTGCTGAAGGCGCACAGGCCACCAGGAACTCCTAGTGATAAACTTCAGAGTGTGAGACATCTAAACCACCTCTGACACCTTTTTTGACAGTATGTATAAATACTGTGTATCATGGTTACTGTCGTGCACAAGGAAAGGCTTTCTCATCTGCTCGCTCTGATGTCTCTCTCTCTAAAACAGGACATGGTAATGAGGGGACAAAGAGAAGGTAGTTTCCTGCACAATGATAGTTGTCATTTACCTGCTGAAAGTGTGCAGTGTAAGTCAAGCTAGCTCCTGGAACTGCAGCAGAAAATTTGTGAATTATCTGCAGTTGAGAACAAGAAAATTACTTATGCCTGCAATCATTTTGAAAATACTAAAATTCATAAAGAAGGATACAAATAAATTAGTAATTGGAAATAACTTGAAATTCTATATGCAAGATAAATGCTCTAATAACACCAGGGGGTTTTAATTAGTTAAACAACCCTTACAAAATCTAGTCATCTGTTTCCTAAAAAGATACACAGTTATGGTATTGTGCTGATTACTACCTCTTTATCCTTTTCTCAAGGGGTACCTTGCTTAGTCTGTTTCATTTCAGTAAATGTTCAGAGCTTTTTGGAATATTTGTAGTACAAAGTGTATTATGGTGAGTAGAATAATCTCCCAAGATAAATGAATTATAAAGATAAAGCATCATGCTTTAAGAAACTATAATCATACTCCATTTAATGACTGACTTTAGTGCTATAATTATGTTCTTATTTACAGAAGAGTCTACAGCTGTAGAGAAGACGATGAGGCCTCTTAACAGACTGAATATTCATTCTGCATTCTGGATTTTGGCATCAATAGCTGTGACATACTACTTCGATTTTTTAAAAAATGTCAAAGAAACTATGCAAGCAGATAGGTAAGGTATCTTACAAAAAGGTGTGTTTTAGTCTTACAGTCATACTCTGTTACATCTGGTATTTTAAATCATGGATGAACAACATCTGCAATAGGAATGGAGAAACTTGGGACTGTTCAGCCTGGACAAGAGAAGGCTCAGAGGCATCTTGTCAATGGGTGTGAATACCTGAAGTGAGGGTGCAAAGATGACAGAGCCAGGCTCTTTCCAGTGGTGTCCAGGACAGGACCAGAGGCAGTGGGCACAATCTGAAATGGAGGAGGTTCTCTCTGAAGATCAGGAAACACTTTTTTACTGTGAGGGTGACTGAGCACTGAACAGTGCCCAGGTAGATTGTGGAACCTCCATCCTTGGAAATACTCAAGAGCCATCTGGACATGATTCTGGGCAACTGGCAGTAGCTGAGCTTGCTTGAGTAGGGAGGTTGGGCCAGATGACCACCTAAACTGATATAATTGAACTAATTTTAAAGTAAATAAATGCATAAAATTGCTACAATTGTTGTTTTTTTTTCCAAACTCTGCTGAGACATCTTTGTACGTGCAAAGTTTGGTCTGATACCAGACATGTTAATACTGTAACTTCAAGTTTTCATTGAAGTCCAAGAAATAGCTGCCTGTTTTGTTGGAAGTATTTAGGTTTTGATTTTATTTTTGTAATAAACCCCCTGAAATTAATCCTTAAAGGTCAAACAGAGGTTCACTTCTCTAGAAGATCTCTAGATGACTTTAAGTAGGTCAGCAAAAGATTAGTGAAATAATTTCTGTGAAGTAATTTTTATTTCTTTTCTATTAAATTATTTTCAATGGGATTGATGTGTGTTAAATGTTTTTCAATAGCTTCAGCTGGAAGTGCTTTTCAAACACATTGCTTTTGTCACTGTTATATGAGTATATGGAAGCTGCACAGGGCCTTGCTCTGTGCTGTGAGGTTCTCTGGAGCTGCTCTCCCAGGCTAGTAACACCCTTCAAACACCTGACTGTGAAAGCAAAACCAGTGACTCCAAGGTGTAATCAAAATTTGGGGTCAAGACTGTGTCTCCCTGCACTGCTTGTCTAGGTAGGCCGTGGCAACAGTTCTCTTAGTGCAGAATTCCCAGTTGGTAGCAATAAGATTTCTAAGTAGCATATTATTTTTGCTGTACCATTCCAGAGCAAATGTTACCTGGGTAGGAAGATCCTTGATTACCCTTTGTAATTTAGAAATCAAGTTATGGTAAGAATTAATTTTTCAAAATTTCTGTTTTTTAGTACATGTTCAAATATGATTTTATTAAAGTGCATCTTCCTCCCAAGTTGCCTTATCTGAACTAGTCTTGAAGTGTATCATGAAAGAGGCTCAGAAGTACACACATTCTGTGTTTTTATGATTCTGAGTTTAAAATTCGGGATTTCTCCAAGATTTTCTTCAGCAATTATAACAAAAAATCTTCATGCTTCTTATCTGTTAAATTTGAGAGTTTACAAACTGAAACCATATTAAAGCTTTCTGCAGCATTTCTGCTGCACAAAGACTACCAGTCTAATTTATAGTGAAAAGCACAGTTGCAGTGGAGCCTATTTTATTTTATAAGTGACAAAATGTTTTTGGTTTGGTAGTGTAATAGATTCCTGACAAGATGTGGCACATCGAATTCCCAAAATATTTGAGGGGACAATATATAAAAGGAAGATTTCATTGCAAAATTAAACTCAGTTGTTTCTATTAGACAGCTTTTAAGGCTAAAAAGTGTTTTGTAAAATTAATTTAGGTGAAACCTACAGGAACTCTAGGCCACAATCTGTGTATTTAACAGATATTGCCTGTTCTGTTTGTAGACTGGAGTGAAGACTGCTGTGCAAACTGCAGTGTGACTGTGCTAAACATGGTTTAATGTGCTTTTCTTCCCACAGCTGGTGGCTTTCCTGTGGCACTTATTTATTGGTTGCATGTTTATCTGTTGCCTTTTACTGCATACTGTACCTTGAGTGGTACTGTGGAATTCTGGACTATGATGAACAGTATCCTGCACTGATTCCTATCACAACAGCTACCTTTATAGCAGCAGCAATTTGGTGAGTTCCAACTTCTGCTAAACCTGGACCTGTCTGTGTGTTAATGGGCTCATTTTATAAGAAGTAGAATTTCTGTAATTTTGCTTCATATGTTAGTGACAATATGGGTTCTATGTAGCATAATTTCTTGCACTTCCATCCACAAAGCAAGAGTTGCAACAGTTGAAACTGTATATTGTGTACTTGGAGATGTACTGGATCTTTTCTGTCTTGAAAATTTAGGGGAAAACTCAAGTTTTTATCTTTGTTAGTGTAAATTTCTCACCTCTGGCAACTACTGCAGTTTACAAATTACGATAAAGGTGCAGCCTCTCCATCTGAGAAAAAATTCAGCTCAATCAGTTTCTGTCAGAATTCTTCATTATCAAACAATCTATAAGTAACAAACATACACAAAATGTTAGACTTCTGTCTATTGCCATATGAGATTTAAGGGTTTATATTTTGTCTCAGAATGGTACTTTTAGTAAGTGTTGCTTTACTCATGAGCTTATGAGTCAGAACTGAACAAATGTGAATGAGAAAATAACATACCAGTAATTGTGCCAGTAAGTTTATTTGCTTTCTGCCTGAAAATTGATTTCCTCTTGTTTAGCTGTTGTATCGGACTATCAGTCAGTACTTTTTGCAAAGGTGAAAAAAAGGAAAATTGAAGAAGAAAATGAAGGTTCCCTATGGTTTGTAATTAGTCAAATCTGTAATTCTTGTAAGTCAGTTGTAAAATAACTTGGTTTTCCCCCTGTATCTTTAGTTAACTGAAATCTGTCTGAATGAAAGTTCAGATTAAGGCTTCTCTCAGCTGCCATGTGTGCCTGTGGAAAAATGAAAGAGTAGGTCATTTTAAGGGGCTTCAGATACAGATTTTCTGAAAGCAGTAGGTATCTTTATCCTTTACCCTTGATGTGTTTTGTTTTCAGAAACAAAGTGTATTTCCAGGTTAAGTAATTTAAATCTTATTTCCTCTTTTGACATATTTCCTTTGTGTCCTGGTGTTTTTGCAGTATGACAGCTGAACTACCAAATACTTTCTCCTTTTTTTCCCAGTTTCAATGTTGCCTTGTGGCCTGTCTGGTCATTTTTTACACCTGTGTTGCTCTTCATCCAGTTCATGGGTGTTGTGATGCTTGTGTCACTCCTGGGATAAGCCCTTCAGGTAAATAATTGAATTTTTAAAGCAAATAAAGGTATTTACCTTGTTGTGAGAGCTGCTTTGTTAGACATTAAAGGATTGGGAGGCCATTTAGGAATTCCTTCTCTGTGTTTTGTGTACATTCTTAGAATTGTGACATTTTGTAGCATAGAGTGTAACCAGACAACATGCAATTATCCAAAAGGGAAGAGTGTCCATTCCACTTCTCTAGAATTCCATTCTAGATGTTGAAAAGAAACATTAGTGAGAATGGATGGTTTGGGGACTTACAGGCCAAAAACCTGCAGCTTTTACCTAGTCTGGGAGAACTTGTTAGTAAAGCTGCTTGACCTGATAATTCAGAGAAGATATCAACATCCGTGTGCAAAGGCCTTCTCTATTTTTTTAAATTTAAAATATTTGTCTTATCTTTGTCTTCAGGTGTGCTATTTTCATTTTCTGTGGTGCACAGCCCAGATCAACCTGCTGTGTGGAAAATTGCCAGACACAAGTTCTTTGTTCTTTCTAAAAAGAACTTCCCAAAGACCAAGCCATCTGTTTTGTTGACTTGAAAAATGCATTCTCAATAACTGGCACATCTTTTGTTAGGATATTCTTATCAAATGAATCCAGTGAAATGTAAAAAGCTAAGGAAGACATCAAATACAGCTCAGTAAATAGGGTGAAGGATGTCCCCTGTATCACAGGTGTCTCATATCATCCACCTCCTTCAGCAGGTCTTGTTTCTTGTACTTCCCAAGGGAATGAGGAGGAAGCCTGTTTGGATTTGCTTTCCATCACAAATCCTTTGTGGTGAGGAGATTCCTCAGCATTTTTAGGAGTGCAGCAAAAAGAAGACAGCTGTATTGCTGGATTTAGAGTCTAGCGTCTTGTACTGATAAAGTTGTGGGCAAAAAGTGTTTAATGGCTGGGATGGTGAAACTCTTAACTATATATAACAAACTGAACCATGGTTGCATTTTCCCCTCTATTTTTTTTCTTTTTTTGAGATATCAAGAAACCTGATTTTAAAGGAGATAATTAGCTTCTATTCTGACAAAACTCAGGCTTCTGAAAAATACAATACTTAATTCAGACCCTCCTTACTGTGGGAACTTGAGTCACACTTGCTGATACAAACGTATCCATGTTTGTTGGTTGGATCATTATCTGTGTTCTGTCTGAGCGCTTGGAGTATGTGGGAAAATTCTGTATTAGGTCAAATAATTATTTGCCTAATAATTAGGGACAAGTTATTACTTGGTGTTCCAAAATCATTAATTCATTTAGTACTTGATACAGCTTGTGCAGTATATAGAACTTTCAAAGATTTTTGTTAAATTTGGTTTGTTTTCTTTTCTTTCAGCTTCATGTGAAGGACTCAAGTAACTGTAATCCTGCAAAGTGTATGTCACTTTTGTTACATTCCAGTACTTCTGTTGTTTCTAATGCTGCCTCTTTAACTAATACAGTAATTCTTAATCAACTTGATTTATAAATCAATGGACATAACCATTGGAAAAAGCAACTGATTAGTGAATAATTGGAAGATAAATAGGTTTTACATCTCTTAGTAACATGAGGCCTTTCATTTTGTAAGTATTTGTAAAGCTTCTATTTATATTTGAATATTAAGCACATGGGTAGTAAGTAATAGCACTATAGAATAGTTAGTGCTGAAAGGGACCTTTAAATATTGTCTCTGGCCTCAGAGGTCACCTACTCGAACTTCAAATCATGTTGTTTGATTTGTAAGTAAGTGATACTTAAATCAAGTGTTGTGGGGTTTTAATACTATATTCTTTCCATTTGAATTGACAGGTAAAATACTGTTATCTGGAACCTGTGTTTGTGCTTGTAAACTTACTTACAGGAGATATTCCTTGATCTGTTAAATTTCTACTGTTGTATGTGTTACCATGTAGGAAATACTTTATTATCTAATGTTTTGAATTCAGATCTGCTAGTGTTTAAGAAAAAAAAAAAAAGAATGGATAGGAATAAGGGAAAGCTTGACATTTTGCAGTGCTATCAAATAAATATAGTTGTGCTCAAACCGTTTGTCCATGGCCAAAGGTGGATGATCAAGCTGTAAATAACCAGGAATACCATCAACAATATTAACACTACACAAGAAATTTGGAGCACAAACTAAATTCTTTTGATGTATCCACTATTTTTCAGTATTCAAGTGTTTTTTTCTTCTGTAAATTAACTTTCCATTCTTAGCAGTGCCTGTTAATGGAGTTGCCATTTTTCGTCCTCAGCAATGAAAAGGCTGATATTAACTTAAAACCTACTAGTTATACTCAGTTGGGAAAAGATCAGACATTTATTTTTGTTAGGTGTCTATTCATGTTGACTGAGATACTTAACTATCTGAAGACCTGGGCACTATTTGGTTGCTAGACCACATTTTGTAGATCCTTGGGTAAATACTTTTCAACCCACACCTTTTGGAAAATAGGAGAACGTAGAACTTGGCTATTGAAACCAGTTAAAATCTACTCCTTGTGAGTGTTGCTGAAAGTCTGGACTTTCAAAGGATATACTGTGCTCTTCATTGTGACTTCCAAATTCACACCATGGCTGAACACGTGGAATGTTATGCAATGAAAGAGATACACATTGTCTTTGGCTCTTACTGTCCCATTAGTGAAAAAAGGTGTGACCTAATAGTATGGATCAGACAAAGGATCAGACAAACCAAATTAAAGTGCATTCCATGCTACTTGAAGTAGTTTGTAGGGTAAGTTAACAGCTTGATTTAAATGTAAAATTTAAGTTTGCCAAAACCAGTCATGCTTCACATCTTTAAAGTGCAAGTTGCTTCTCTTCAGGTCTTCATCTTTTAAAAAGTTTTAACAATTTTATGTCTGCATACACAGGTACATTTGAGTAACTTTATTATAATATTTAAAATGCAGTATTGCTCAGGGATGGTTATTATAGCTGTATTTTTATTTGTCGGCTATATAAATTCTCTAGGTGTTTTAAGTTGCCTTGTGATCTGAATTAAAATTGCTATACAATTTTTCAAATTCATTCTTTTGAACATCTTAATAAACTTTGTACAAAAATGATCAATAGTTGTTCAATGTTTAATTGTTTAACCATCTAATTACACTTTCTTGGAGACTTCCACCCCATCTCATTGCTTTTTCTATAAAATAGATGTTCATGTAGATGTTCAATACTGTACTTGACTCTGAGTATCTTTGTCTTTCGTGTCCCCTCAGCTGGGTTTACTGAAGGTACTGTAACACTCTGTTCACCTCTGGAGAGCTGTTTGCCTTCTGACTGCTTTGATGTCTTTCTGAGAATCCCAGGTAGATAAGCTCATTGTACAAAGTCCAGCAAAGTGTTTCAGTAACAGATCTGACTATCCAGCACAATTCTCATTTGCTTACATGCTCAAAAGGAAGTAGTGGCAAATCTGGCAAGAATGTAAAACGATGCTTGTTTTAACTGTTGTAACCTGACACAATGCTGCTGCCAATTCTATGAACTGCTTGCTTTTGTTATTTTCCTTACCACCAAAAAAAGAATTAAGGGCAAGAGAATAGAAAGATGTAGTATAATAATTCCCTGAAAAAGAAATATGAGGCAATTGAATTCTCCACCCCTACTAAAGCTTGAATGTATTCTCTTGGTACAGACCACCATAGGTATCTTCTGTATCCATTTACATTATTTCAGGATGAGAATGTGTACCAACACCAAGGAGCTTTCCTTCACAGGTGGCAAGGGATGCTCTTGGATAATTTGAAGTAAAATACTCCATGCAGTGAAGTTTATTTATCACAGTTTTCCATAGAAGTTCTGCAAAATGGGAGCATCTTCCTTAGTTATTCTTTAAGGTTACACCATATGAGATAGAAGTTGGATTTGGCAAATCCACAATGTCATTTCTGATAATGATGGATGTAGCTGTAAGCTAGAGATGATTGAAGCCTTTTTGACTATGAGTTATGCTTTTGATTTATATTGCTGTTAACAGGCCAGACAGAAACATAGGGCTGGCTTCCTGTTAAGTGCATTCCTCAAAAGGAAAATTTGCTGTTGGCTTAAAATACCTGTTTCATGAGAACAGGATAAAATTAATAAAGGAGAGGAGCTACTACTTCATATTTACCTGAATAGGTTATTGTCCAGAATTCACTCATTCCATCTTGCTGCCATTTTGTTTTTCTTCCCTGTTCTTTAAGAGTCTTGTGAACCCCAGACACTTATATGTAAGTTCAAGAGCGTCCTTTATTATATGAGGAAAAACCCCGCTATTAATTTCTGGCTTCAGAAGAGAAAAAGCTTAAAATTACTCCTTTGTCAGAGGAAGTGGAGTAAAAGAAATGCTCTATTTTCAATATATCTTTTTCTTTTTTATTGTAGTTGAACTAGTGGCTTAATTTCATATGAGGAATCGGTCACTCACTGTAAAAAAAGATGGTTTGGGTAATCAATATGCAAACAACAGGTACAGAGCAAAAATGTGAGACCTGCTTGGCCAGAACAAGGACCAGTCTATCTTGGTGTTTGGCCTCCAAGCTATGCTAGGCACCCAAATGCCTAAAGTTAAGATAATCCAGTTTAAGTAGAAAAGGGTCTATACTGAAATTGTGTATAAATATTGGGAAAATGAATATATGAGAAGTGGAGTAAATTCTGCAGAAGGTTTTGCTAATTTGAGCTCAGTAGTTGCTTCTCTAGCTAGCAATTCCTCTAGTACTGTATCGACAGAACAGGACTTCCTGAAAAAAACAAGGCAAATTACCGCTTTTGAAAGGTCTAGAGAATTCCTGAAAACCGAGGTTCTGTCCTACCAATGAAAGTACCGATCACCCAAAAGATGTGGGGCCCAGAGCGTGCAGATTGTGTGATCCCTCTGCCTCACTCTGCGAAGGAGCTCCAGCAGCAGCTGGGGGCTCCTGGGCTGCGGGCCAGGCTCCAGCCTCGCCGGCTCCCAGGTTTTGGTCATTCCCCGGCTTTGCAGCCGTCGGGCCGGGGGTTTGTTCCACACACGGTGCCTTGGGCATCTTCCTGTGCAGGGAACGAGTTTGTTCGACGCACGGGTCTCCCAACACGGACAATAACCCCGTGTCCCTCTCCAAAGCCCGCCGGGCAGGGCTGGCTCCGAACTAACATTCGTCCGAGAGACTTCTCCTTCCCCTGGTCTGGAGCCCAGCTGCTGTCAGCCTCAGGCGAGAATGTCCCGCCAAAGCCCCAGCAGCCTTTCCCGCAGCGGGGAGCGGGGGGCTGCCCCGGCAGCCAGGGACCCCCGCCCGCGGGCAGGGCACGGCCAGGGCCGGCAGCCCCGCTCCGCCCCCGCCGCGATGGGGGACGGGCCAGCCGCGGCCTCGGGGCTCCCCGGGGAAAGCGGGGCCGCCTGCTTGCAGCACCTGGCCGGCGGCGTGGGAGATGGAGCAAGCCGCCGGGTGCCCCGCGGTGGGCGGCAGCTACCCGCAGAAAAACGCCGAGATCCTCAGCAGCCAGTACGGCATCAACCTCTTCCTGGCCGGGCTGCTGCTCACCTTCGCCTGGGCTGTGCACGCCGTGGGCATCAGCAAAAGCCACCTGCTCTCCTACCTCATCACGCTGATGCTCATCCAGCTGCTGTGGATGCTGTGGTACCTCTGCAGGAGCTGCACGCAGAGGAGGCTGATCCAGGACAAGGACACACACGCCGGAGCCCGCTGGCTGAAGTGTAAGTACGGGCCGATGGCACAAAGGGTGGTACCGCACAAGGGACGTTGCACTATCACCTGTGTCTGCTACCTCTTTGTTACCCTCTCCATCCCTACCGGGAGGCATCCTGGTATTCACGAACTGAATGCACATGCAGTGCACTCTAAAGTAAATATATACATAAGCTGAACATACTAGGAGATTGTATTGGGAAGCTGTTTGTTAAACATCCTCACTTTCCAACCTACCACTTATAGTGCTGAAAGCTCCAGCGTCTTTCTTCCTTACCAGAATGGTTGGCTGAAACTTGAAAAATGAAATACAGCTTGTGGAAGAGGCAATTTTGTTGGTGTCTTGCAGCTCTTTTGCAGGAATTATCACCTTTTCCAGATGGTATAATGCAATTTATGGTAGTACCAGTCAGAAAAGTCCTCAAGTGCTCTCTATACCAATGTATATCAGAGATTCCTGTTTATATGTGTACAATGATGCTTTTGAAACATTTAGACAGAAGAGGACAAAATCCCAGACCAGATGAATTTGTAATCAGCACATAAAGTAGTTAAACAAGGAACCTAAAGTGAGCATTTGCTTGCAGAAAAAGTGCACAAGTTTGCAAGGGTAGTGGTGGGATGTGCTGGCCCTTATCTGCAGTCAGGTGTGTACCAGAGTGAGGATGTAAAGGTGTATTGAGAGAAGGTGTTTGGGGAGCACATCACAGTCATCGTGACAGGAATGCTGTGCTTTCAGGTACCAACTAAAACAAACAGCCTACATCAGTGCGTGTGGAATAATAGGCAACCCCAGTTTTACCAGCCTCTTCCAGTCTCAGCGCTGGAAATGATAGATCAGAAAGAAAGTATTTAAGTGCAATGTTATGACAACTTTCCCATAAAATGTTTTCTACCTACTAACAATAAGACAACAGCTAATTTTCATAGCAGCTAATGAAATATCTAAATGAAAATTCCAAGAACTCCTGACACTTGAATATTTTGAAAAGTAAGGTTGTACTGTGGAAATGTAATTTGTTCTCAATCTCAGTGCTTGTGTATAATTTCTTTTCTTCACAACTGTTAACTTTTGTACTTGAATTGCTAACAGAAAACCTATTTTTTAGTGTCTAATGTGCAGCTATGGTCTGTAGACTCTTCCCTGAAATTTATGGAGTTCACATACCAACTGTTGAATTGTTCCTCTTGATTATTTACTATTTTCCAAGGCAATATTACTCTCTCATGCATTTTTTATTTATTAGCTTATGTGACTCACAACCTCCTGAAATTCGTGCAAGGCTTAATTGGATCCTACCTTGGACCAAGCTAAGCTTTTGTTACTCAGAGGGTAGCTTTTGCCTCCTAAATATGGAATAAATACTGCCTAGCATGGGTAAGTACAGCAGCATCCCCCGCCCTCTTTCTTTTGGCGCCGCATTCACAGCATTTCATTTGTCCTACAGAATATAAGGAGTCACAGAAACTTAGAAATAAGATCCTACATTGAACTACTAAGTTACCTTATCCATTTCTTTTACCAACACAGGATGGCTCTTTGTACTGGCTTCTCAAGTGGTGCGGCTTCCATGGCTTCTCTTGGATGTCTAGGCTGCAATTCAACAAATTTGCCCTTAGGGAATGACCTACACTTTCCTATTCTTGGGAGTTTCTTGTAGTTACAACAAGTCTGTACAACTTCTTTATCCTCTATTGGTAAAAGAAAACTTATTTGAGCTAAAGAAAAACTCAGGTGGCAATTCCTCTGCCAAGATCCCCCTTGTCCTCCTCTTTATCTGTGCTTTTGTCGTAGAAATATTTTACCTGAAAGATCAAAAGTCCAAAAAGGAAAGGACAGGATGGAGTGGGACAGACATATTTTGTTTGGGTTTTTCCACTGAAAGCTTTCTGCAATTTTTTACTAGCTTTATCAGCTACTTTTGAAGAACATCTCCTTGCTGTAATTGTGAGAGCAAATATCCTTGTATTAAACAGTATAAAATGAGTGTATTTTCATGGATCCTTTCAAACTGTGAATGTTAGTAAAAGTGGTGGCAGTTGCCTGCTTAGACAAATGTTGAAATGGAATGATTTGACAAAAACCTCCTATAGCTGACTCCTTGTACATGTTTAGCACTGCTAAGGACAGATGAACAATTTCCAAGAAGTGCTCACAGAAGGTTTCTGCACCGAGTGTCAGTTGTGTGAACCCTCGAGCTTGGTTGTCCTCCTGCCTGTGTGGTTGACCCAGAACCACTCCTAGAGTCTGAATGTGGGAAAAGTTTGTGGCAGAGCTCCGTCTTTAATATGACATGGTTATCCTGACCCAAATAACCACAGGGAACCTTAGGAAGTCTTTCCTTGACTTATTCTAAATGTTGTTCCCCTAAGTATGGTCTCCTGCTAGGAAAAGCTCTCTGAACATTTTTTGGGAAAGTTCAGTAAAGTGAGTCAGAGAACTCAAAACAAAAATCAGTTGCCTTCACAAACAACTTTATTTTATCACATTCCTTAGCAGCACAGTTTCTGTTTAAAGGATTGACAGCTGGTCAACTTAAAAGCTCTTAACAGACTTCATCTTGTATCTTTTTACTGCCTGCATTGAATTGCCAATTATTTGAACAATATTTTAAAGTGAGAGTGGTATTTTTGCAACTGTATCATTGTGGTTTTTTGTTCTTCTTGATGGTTACTTGGAGGAAATGAGCCAGCACTTAGCAATATTGAAAATCCTATTATGGATCCCTTAAGACACACAGGTTTCAATGAATGTTTGAAAAGAAAAATAATGAAACAGTAATCAATAGCAATCATTCCACGTTTCTTAAAATTTTAAATTGAAATAACGAAGTGGTGGAATTATCTTCCTTGAAATTACTGATGTCCATTTTGTGCATACTATTGAAGTTTCTATCACAAAAAGTTGACAGAAAAACTTTTATAATACTATATGCATGGTAATTATGGCTATGCTTTGATTTTTGATTAAGAAAATGAGTACAATCATTTTCTTTTGAAGCCCATAAATAAGCATGTTGGGCACTTTGTATATACTTGGAGTATTGCCACCTGAGTGATTGCAGAAATATCTAAAGACATTTGAATGAAAGAAACAATTTAAAATTAAAAGAGTAATAGAAAGTCTTCTATTCCCTGGAGGTCAGTAATCTATAATCTTTTTGCTTCAGAAGATAGTTTTTGCCTTCCTATTGAAACAACCATAATGTATGTGAAGTCCCTCAAACTGACACTTTCAGACAAAGAGGCTGTTTCCTGCATACTTTATAGATAAACCATAAACCACAAAACCAATCTTAGAATAATTCAGGTAGAAAGGGACTTCTGAAGCTCATCTAGTCTAACACCTTGCTCAGAGCATGCCTAGTTACATCAAGTAGAATGATTTATAATCAGTTATATTAATAATTATATAATAATTATATAATCAGAACCAGCAATTCTAATTTATTTCAGAATTATTAACATTCTTTAGATAAGGAAGGAAATATATCATTTGATCTCAAAAGTAGCCTATAATTTTGTATTTTATATTACCATTAACTTTCATACACAATAAAAATGGCACCTCTATTTAAAAGCGTGGGCTCCAGTCCTGTTACATGTGTTAGAATACAAATTAGCTGACCTAAGAAGCATCAATTAAAAAAAACTGTATAGGATTATGCATATGCATGAAGTGCAGAGCTGTGGTTTTAGATTTTGCAATATAAAAGGAAAAGCTTTTAGCTCTTGGTAGAAATTACACTCAATCAGTAATTTGACAGTGTTTTTATTATAGAGAGACTGTAAAACAGAAACATGAAATCCTACTGGAATTCATATCCTTGTGATTAAAAAAGTTTCTGAAGTCTATTTTTGTTTAATTTTAAAGGGTCAATGAAATATTAAACAAAAATACAGTGTATTTATAAAATTTCTGCTTAATTTTTATCAATACAGCTTTGATAAAAAAGTATTAATTAAATAAATTTTTAATTTAGTGTTACTTTTTCCTACCACAAATCAAGTGGAACACATGGTACTTATATGGAAGTTAGGTTGTGGCCCCATATATAAAATAAATCTTCATCAAAGTCAACACTAGTGATGTTATTTACTCTGTGAGGATTTGTAAAGAAAGATTAAGGCACTGATGCTGGTTTATATCATGAGGTCTGGTTAAGATCCATGGATAAATTTTTATCTAGTCTTTATTTAAAGAAGTCTAAATTAAATCCAGTGAAAGTTTGCTTGAATAAAAGCCTGAAAAAAAAAGCGGGAAAACCCCCCACAAAACAAGGGGCAGAACCACAAAAAAACCCCTCAAAACAAACAAAAACTAAGGAAGTGGAGGCCTTAGAGTTTGTTTCAGTAATCTGAGAGCCAATTGTACTCAGTCATACAGATACAAACCCAATAACAACAACAACAAAATAAATAAAGGGAAATGTATTTCAAAGTTCTTTAGCATATTTAAAGTTATATATTAGCATGTTTGTGTATGTGTGTGTATGAAATATAGATACTGAAATTAAATCTTTGGTTCCTTTCTAGGAGAACAAACCATAGGGCTTGCTGTGGTTGTGGTCTCTGAGTTAAAGTGTGATCCCCAAGCTGTGGGGAGGGCACACCAAGTGATGCTGTTTCTTCCCACTGTCCAGGTTTTGGGCTGGGGGGCTGTGAGGTGATTGTTCAGCTCCCCAGGACTGCTCAGTTTGCTGTGGGGCTGCCAAGGACAGCAATTCGTGCTCTCTCTGGCTGCTTCAGTGCCACTGTCCCTTGGGAGGCTGGTCCTGCCCAGGGCTGGGCACTCTGCACGGTGCTGAATGCCCTGGGCAGTGCAGGGTGGTGACTCCTCACTGACCAGGGGCTGTCCTGTGGTGACCTTGCTTAACATACTGGGCAGAGGCAGTCACAAATTGGAGGGACTTATTTAATGGAGTCAATTATCTTCATGAGCATTGATCTAATCTTATTACCCTAAACAGCAACACAGATATTGATCAACTTTCATTCCCCTAAATAGATTTTTGTGTATTTTACAAATAGTCTCTAGACACTATACATTAAAATTTTCTAATATCTTTTTCATTCATAGGTGGGATTACTTTATTTGCAGTGATTACTTTAATTCTGGACTCGTTTAAAATTGGATATTATATTGATTTTTCAAACTGTTTATCACCAACTGAAGGCATTTTTCCTGTTACACACGCTGTCCACACCATCTTACAGGTAAAACTCACTAGTTGCAATTTTATGTAAATCTGTTTCTTGCCAAAAGTGTATTTTATCTTGTCATCAGTGGACTTAACACTAATTTGATTTCTAGGCATATCACAGAATATTTTTGAGGACTAAATTCTTGTGCTTATAGAGTAAATTCAAGCTTAGCAACCTGAAGTTGCTTAGCCATAAAATTCATGGGTTTCAAATATGGATTTGAAAAAAAGGAACAATAAAAAAATGTTCTCTTGTAGTTGAAGTTTTGTGGCCTTTTTGTTTAGTTGAAGTTACATACATAATTTTCAGAATTTTCAGGTTGAAATGAGTATTTTGGCTAACGATAATTCTCTTGTTTATATATATAGGACTTGCCACACAAGTTCAATTCAGTCTGTCCAATCTGATGTTCCATTGTGATTAAAGGTGTAGGCCTGCTAAGTTAAAGAGGACAAAACCCTTCCTAGCTGGTTCTAAAACACATGCACAACTTTCCTGTTCTAAATGAACATGGATGTTCCTTCTAGCAGCATTTGGTTGTTCTTATCAGTGGCTGCACATTACCAAACACAGTCAGTGACTCCTGTGAAATATTCAAGCTGCCTGTTTGTTACGAGGCTTTGGGTCTACAGTGTGTGGTGACTCTCCACAACTGATTGTTTCTCACATTAACACCTCTGAACCTCTGTCAGCAGGTTTGTAGGGAAGAAGGAAAGAAAAAGCCACCTAACTGAGATAATCATAGCCAGGGACTTTTATGAATTTTCCAAGAGGTTTTAGTCATTCAGACAGAAAAGAAATGTTTTCCTAGCAGTTGTGATTGCATGCAAATAAGCTTTTGAACAACCTACATTTTTCTGCTTTCTTCAACAGGTAAAAAAAAAAACCAACCCAAAATGCATTGAAGTTTAAACTGTAACTCTCACCCCATCCTTACCTCATCTACGTTTTTCTCTGAGGGTTAAATTCTAAATTGGTAAAAGTAATCTTAATTTCACATTCTTGTAATATTCACTCTCCATGTCTTGCAACTTCTTTACTTCATCTCTGAAAAACAAACCAATGAAATTAAGCCCTTCTGCCCTGCTGATCTGAATGCAACATTCTTCATTGCAGCCAGTGACCCAGAGATGACAAGGTGTCCAGCCACCATGAACTGCAGTGTGGAAGAATGGTGAATAAAAATGCTGAACAAAGGCGACAAGAATTCTAATTTAAATTTTACATCAGCCAGTGTCGCTGAATTTATCATTTACAGAGCTTAAAATAATGAACACTTGAATGTAACCCTGAGCAATCGAAGAAAAAGTTAAATTTAAAAGTAATTAACCAGATACCTCTTACGGAAGACAAATCTCATGTCTTTGAACAGTGGATGAAATCACAGCAGGGAACATCCCTATTATGTGTCATCTAAAAACCAAAGAATATGTTTTCTACCAGCTGTGTATCAGATTCTGTTGTCATTTACTCTTAAGTGAGGCATCCTGATACATGCCATGAAATTAATATACACATTCTGCACCCATGTATGAACTAACATGTACCTGCTCTCCCAGGGCAGGTTGTGCATTATACTGTTCTGCAGGCAGAAGTCCCCTTGAGGCAATGAGTGTTCTGTGAGCAAAACTGTGTTTTGTGCTATTTCTTTACTGACTTTTCCTATTTCTTCCCACTATCTTGTGTCTGAACAAATCTTCAAAATATAACGTTTTTATAAGTTTTAAAGAATGGTTTCAGATCTGCTGTCAGATTTTACTGCATTTATCCCAGGATGGGAAATTCAATATGGCATTAGAGACTAAGGTAACTTCAATTTGATTTCAGTTGAAGCCTACATGAAATATTTTAGCCTTTACATCTAGGATTTCACAGCAGCCATTTCTTCATTGATAAATGCTTCATTAGAGGAATTGTTCAATTCAATGTCTCATTTTGCTGGGTAGCATAGGTGAGCCATAAAGAACTGCATTTTTCTAGCTTTTTTCTAATGAGACATTGAATGCCCCAGAAACTGGCTGTGAAGACATCCTACAGTAATGGATGCTGTGGAAAAATGGGGCTTCCAGTTACTCTGGTTGCTGAAGAGGAACCCAAAGTTTTTCCTACTTTTCAGATAATTTCTGGAACTCCAAACCTGGCAGGTTTCTAAGAGAAATCTTAGGACTCTCTCTCCTGATAGTTCACCTATCAGTATTCTAGGAACTATTGGGAGTAAACAGACTCCCAGTGTCACCCTAACATCCCTGAGGAATATTGGTATAGTCCTTCTTGAACCTATCCCCACTTGGTTTGGTTTCATTAGCAATCTCTTTCTGAGGTCCCCATTATGCCCTCACAAACAGAGAATTCTAGTTTTATTCCTCTTTGCCCTTGAATTGCTAACTCATTAATGTTATCTCTCTCTGTTATTCCTTGGTTGAGTTTTCTGCACTATCCCTGAGTGCAACTGCTGTGTTCTTAATGGGGTTGTGTCTCAGGAAGTTAGTACAAACTGAGCATCTGTTGTTTTATTAGTCAAGACTGGCATCCTTGCATTAATCTCTTTCCCTCCACAGAATTTAATATATTTCATAAATTATTCAAACTTAGGATCACCATGCCCTGCAGCAATTATACCTCTATCCACAGCCAGTGGCTTTATTTAATTTGTTATTGAAGTAAAAGTCTCTTAAGATACAGCAGGAAAATATGTTTTTGTGAGTGATACTTAGACTTTCTACTGTTAAGCCACTGATTTTTCATGTAAGAAATCTGAGGTTCTGTGTAAATATCATGGGAAATCATGAGCTCTTTCACATGTGTGAAGATGGAGCTGCCTCAATTTAAATCATCAGAAGTTTTAACCATTGGAATGTCTGTCTACAGTTGCACTTTCTGAGTGTTACACCTGCTCATTAGTGTAATGGTATTTCTCTGTATTTCTTCTATTTAGGTGTACTTTTTGTGGTGTCATGCAAAAGATGTTATCCAGTCTTTCAAAACACTTGAAAGGTAAAGTGGATCTGGTCTTCATCTGGCATGTTAATAGGTATAGGTCTGTGCAGTGCTTTAACACCAAAGTTTTATTGTGTGAGGGACAGTGAAAATATACAGAGATTGATTCTCCTCTTGATTGCCTTATGTAGAAAGAAATAGAACAGTTAAATAGAAGGTAACTCCTTTTCCCCTTATTTAATCTGCACTGATATTTTGTAACACAAAATAGTTACAGAATACATCTATTTTTCTCATGAGAGAGGAAAATGGCAATGTATAATACCACAGAGTCATTTAAGAAGGAAGCATCATGTATGTGTTTAAAGCCTATGTACTATATTATGTTTTATTTATTTACCTACTGGAAGGGAATCTTTATCACCAACCTGCAGTCAGTGCAAGGTAACTGAGGTATTTTATACTGATTTTATGGAAAGCACCTTTTTAAAGCTAGGTCTTAGATGCATAGAATAGTTTGGGTTGGAAGAAATCTTTAAAATTCATTTAGCCCAACCCCTCTGCAATAAGCAGAAACAAATTCAATTAGATCAGATTGCTCAGAGGTCCATCCAACCTGGCCTTGAATGTTTCCAGCCCATGTTGATACTGGGGCTTGCCCTGACCTAGGTGCACTTGGCATTTTTGAGCCTCATAAGGTTCCCATGGGGCCACTTCCTGAGCTCATCCAGGTCCTTCTGGCACCCCTCCCTCAGGCATGTCAAACACACCTCACAGCTGTGGTAGATGCAGCTGTGCACGTGCACTTGGAAACACAACCTCACTGGTGGTATCCTACGTACCAAATCACATCCAAAGTTTGCTGGTTTTGTGAGGAGGCACATCCATGTGTATTGATCTGTCTGCACAGAGAACATAAGAAAAGCAAATATGGCAATTTTCAAAGGACTTATTTAAAGTTATCGATGATCTGACCAGTTTCTATAGGAGGTAAAATAAATTTGCTCATAAATATAATCTGTGGTGAAGGTTCTCCATTTGTTCTGCTCTCTTAGGTAAGTGTTCAGACCCCATGTTCAGGAAGAGAGTGATTGCAGAAGGCTTTGCAATGTCAGCTGGTGCTATCAGTTGATAAGTAGATTTTAAAAATTTTAAACTGCAAGTTTATCACTGAGAACAATGTTGAATAAAGAACTATTTCTTGGCAAAGAGACATGAACAGCCTCGGGTGCAGGAGAACACCTGGCATTAGTAGGTGAAAGGATTGTACCTAGGAAAGACATAGATACATGATCTCCTACAAAAAAGGGACTGCTTTTGGACAACTTTTGTCTGGATTTTATTAGGAAGCTCAGAACCATTAATACACTTCTTTCTCCAATGCTATTCTGTTTCACCAAGCTGAAATGGCTTATCAGAGGCTAGGAATCTCAAAAATGCAGGGAGACCTACCATCATTTGTACCAGTATTTTGAATGGAATGAAGCCCTCTCTTAGCTTCAGCGCTCTCCAGGAGACAAAAATGGATGGGCTAGAAGTTGGAGAAGGTGGTGGTATTTGTGAAGAAAGATCAGACACAGAAAATGAAGGAACACCACAGAAGGCTGTGAAATATGGTTTGCAAACAAATAATCCTGTTCAGACTGTTCAATCATTTAACATGAAGCTTGTCCAGCCCAAAGAATAAAACCTATCACATAAGAGAGCTGAAGAAAAAGCAATAAATGCATTCTATTAATAGTTTAATACATTAGGCCGTTTAATATATTGCATTTCTGTAAAGTTTTGGAAGTCTGATATTCAGTGACTGCAGAACATCTTTAGAGATTGGTGATGATTTTTCAACCCCCCCCCTACACTCACAAATAAATACTGGCGTATAGCTTGTACACAGAAAGTTAATCCATTTCATTTCATATATTTCATGAGATACAGTCTTGCAGATTCCTGCAATAATTACTTTATTTTGTAGGTTTGGTGTTATACATTCTGTTTTCACAAATTTGCTCCTGTGGACAAATGGCGTGTTAACGGAGTCAAAACATCAATTGAATGAACATAAGGAAAGACTAATCACACTTGGTTTTGGGAACATAACTATAGGTAAGCAAAAGGCTTGGTGCATTGTGAAATTCCTGCTCTAGCACACTCATACTGTCACTATAGAAGGTAGCTGTCATTCATGACTGTGTCAGCATGGTCATTCTGGGGAACATGGTAATTAGCTGATACTGAAATGTTTTATGATCATTATTGTATATATGATCAAAACAGTAGTTCCAGGTTCCAAACAGATTTTTTGAGGACATTTCTTTTGAGAAATAACATCACTGAGGTACATCACTAAGGAATCACTTTATTACTAAATCACAGTAAGAAATTAACATAGCAGTGTTAAAAAGAGTGTTTACGACTTAGTTATTTGTAAAAAAACAAATACAGAAAATCTTGCAAATCTTTCCCGGTAGAGTGATTGCATGTAACCTGTGGTCCTACAGGATTCAGTGGGATGGCTCAAAGGAATAGAAGTTATCAATTAGTGCTGTTTTACAAGACAAGGACTTTGCTCTGGGTGATTTTTTGTTCTAATGAATCATTTTCTCAATTGGCTAGATAGTGCAAGTTGTAGTCAGCAAACATTTAGAGTAAGGAGGATAAAAAGAAAAAAGTTCTTCACTGTGAGGGTGGTAAGACACTGGAACAGGTTGTTCAGAGAAGCTGTGGATGCCCCATCCATGGAAATATTCAAGGCCAGGTTGGGTGGGGCTTTGAGCAAGTTGGTCAAGTGGAAGGTTTCCTGTCCAGAGCACAGGGGTTTGAAATAGATGATCTTGAAGGTCAATTCCAACCCAGGCCATTCTGTGACAACTGCTGGGGACGCCTTCTGCTTTCAAACTCCAGTGAAGCATGGAGGAGTGGGGCCTTTTTTTAGGTGGGTAATGGTGTTGTTTGACTGAAATCTTACCTTTTGTGTTTCATTGTTTTATTTATGTTTTATTTATTCACTTAAACAAAGGAGTCTCTTTAATGCACGTAACTAATGTTCCCTTCTCCTTTAGTTCTAGATGATCATGCACCTCAATGCAACTGCACGACAACAACACTCTGCTCAATATTTTCTCAAGGAATATATTACCTGTACCCCTTTAATATAGAGTACCACATCCTAGCATCCACGATGCTCTATGTCCTGTGGAAGAACATTGGCCGGAAAGTTGAGCATCACCAGCAAAGCAAAACTCCATTCAAATTCCACGGCATAACTGTTGGAATGATTTTTGGACTAATCGTGTTAACTAGCACAATAGCCATAGTTGTTGTGTATTTAATTCAGATTGGAGGTTCAAAAATCAAAAGTGAGTTAGCACTCACAATGTTTTATTTGCACGCTATCTTCGTGTTGGCTCTCATGTGCACAGCTGGAATTGTCGCCCTTCTCATCTACAGACTGGAAGATAGATCATTAGATAATTCCAAGAATCCTGCTCGAAAACTGGATGCAGAACTGCTGGTGGGCACAGCTGCAGGGTCCTGGCTGCTCTCCTGGGGCTCAATCCTTGCCATTATCTGTGCCCAAGGCCATCCCAAATACACATGGTATAACCTGCCCTACTCTGTTCTGGTTATTATTGAGAAATACATTCAGAACCTCTTTATCATTGAATCCATCCACCGTGAGCAGGAAAAGGTGAATGATGACATTAAAACTCTTCGAATAGTGACCATATCTCGGGGGAGCACTTTGTCCCTCACCCCCTTGTACAAAGAGATTTACAATGGCAGAGCTGCTCGTGACAGCGGCGACATACCCTGTCTGTTTAAGGGCAGCATCTGTGGGAGAGAGAACGATGGTGCTGGTGATGCCAGAGAAGAAATGAGCCAGGACAATAGTTTGGTCATGCACTCAGCCTCAGATTTCTCATTTTGCAGGAGAAACTCTGTTACTAACAACAAGAGGAGAATTTTGAAGAACATCGCTGCATTTTTATTCCTCTGCAACCTTTCGGTAAGACATTTTGAATGTAATTCACAAGTTAATACCCAAAAGCTTCCCATCCTTTCAAGTCTGATAAGTAGATTAAAAATGCATGGTTTTAAAGTTTGTAGGCAGTAAATTTTACTTCTGGAAGAAGTGAATATGCTTCTGGGGAACTAAGTTTATTTAAATGTGGAATATGGGAGGCTCCTTTCAGTAACCGTCCAAAAACTGCAGCAGCAGCAGAAGCTGAAAGCCTCTTCCAGCAGTGTGCCCCAGTAGCAACAGGGAGGGATTTCTTAGGGATTCCTGAAACCAATTTGCAGTACGGTGGGGTCACAGTCATTAAGGGCCATTGACTTGTACTGCTGGTGATTAATATTGGCCTGGCGTTCCTTCCTGCAGCTGTGGATACCACCGGCCTTCGGGTGCCGCCCGGAATATGACAATGGACTGGAAGAAATCGTTTTTGGCTTTGAACCCTGGATAATTGTTGTGAACCTTGCGATGCCTTTTTCGATTTTCTATCGGATGCATTCAGCTGCCTCGCTCTTTGAGGTCAATTGTAAAACGTAGATCATACACGGTCCCTCAGCGAACAATTGATTGAATAATTAATTACATAAATAACAGCTGAGGGAGTGGATGAATGAATGAGTGAATGCAGCAGCTGCTCAATAAATAGAAGATTCAATAATATTTTTAAAGAGGGGACCATAGCTAATAGCGTGTAATTTTTTTTCTTTCCACATGTTTTGTTATATATGTGGTGTTATTATATAAATACACTTTTCAGAATCACATTAGTGTTAATATGATTAACACTACATAGTAAAGTTAATTCAATCTCATTAATCTTTGTTTTAGTCAACTGAGATTTGTTCTCTATACATTTTTGGCTTTGTTTTCATTCATGTGACTTGTGAAAGGGGTTTACAAAAAAAATTCTCTATGGCTTAGAACAAAAAATCCCAGGAAGAGCTTCTCTTGAATCTCAGACTTATTAGGAAAACTCCAGATCTTAATTCCTAGCTTTATTTTTTTATAATAAAACCTAAAAATATTTGCTAGATAATTGGGTATGAGAGTTAGTTTAAAATTTCTTATTACTGATGAAAATAAATATATAATTATATATTATGTTGTGGATAGATATAGACAGTAAGAAATCCAGGTAACATATGATTAGACATCATGCTGTATATAATTCTTTTCTGATAAAATATATTTCTATTAATTTTCTTGTATTTACTCCATGACTGAGAAATAAAATTGATCTTTTTACTTAATCTTTATTCAAATATTCTTGAAATGTTTTAAGAGAAAAAACTAATCTTATAGGTCATATTTAGATACATGTGTTCCAATGCCAGAATTGTAAGTATTCCCTGCACAATTTTTTAATGAACTGCTAATTTCATTGTAGATCAGTCTCCTGGTTGGAAAATAATAATATGTTTTCATACAAAGATGCTGTAAAGCAAAGCTGAAGCCTTTAGATATCTGGAGGGCCTTTGGCTTAGTTTTATAAGTGTGGTTTACAAGATGTTAGAATATAATCTCAAAACCCTGTGATATATTTAGTTGCTTGAATTCTCACGTAAAGCAGTGAAAAGTTGGGTGCATGAATATTCTTGGAATCTGCACTTTCAAGATCAGAAGACTGGAGCAGTAACCAGGATACTGGAGCCACAGATCAATTAATTACTGGATAACCATTGCTAATTTGCTGATGACCTAGTCCTAAGTCTGGTGGGTCAAGGGCTGAAAAATTTCTGCTCCTGGTTCCTGAAAGGACAGTTGTGCACTTATCACCTCCATCATGCCGAGAGCAGGAATATTTCTGCGTGGGAGAGGTTTGATTCTGAGACAGATTTCAGCAGTTGTGTCCCCTCATGAAGCAGAAAAAAAGTTTTGGCTTTGTACCACTAGATGGCAAACGCAGACCATTCAATAAATTATCCGTTTGCTTTGGGCTGCGTCAGGAATTGCTGCACATCATAATTAATCTTCAGTTCTATTTTGTGGTACACATAGCCATAACCTGCTTAGGAATTTTTACTACCTTTTTTACCTGTTGCAGAGCCCAGATCAGGTAAAGAAGTATCCATCTGAAGTCTTAGTTGAAGTCTGAATTATATGAAGCACCAGGAGTCTGAGCATGAGAACTCCTGTCTTCCTGCAAAGCAGTTTCAGTTTGATTTAAAGTGGTTTTTAGAAGAGACAATGGCTTACATCGCTGTAATCTCTGCTTGTCATGCTCTTTTATAACATCTTTATTGGCTCTTATATTCATTCCAGACATTTTCTGTCTTTCTGCTTGAACTCAGTAGCTTGATCTCACCTAGTTCCATGTAAATACCAGCTCTGACCTCTCAGTTGTCTCCCTACAATTTGAGTAAATAAGGCCATCCAGACAATAAAACAAAGCTTTAATCTTCCTTCCAAAACAATTTCTTCCTTCCTGGACAAAGTCTACAGCTAATTCCAGTATCAGAAAAAAAATAATTTCACTAGGTAGGGGCAAAAATTCCATTTCAACCCTTAGGATGAAGGCTAAAGATGGCTAGATGAAGGCTGTTTCTTCTTCCTCTGCTCCTGTGGGATGGGTCCCATGTCATTCTTTATCTACAACTGGTGTTCTTTAGCTTATTCCAGCATTTGTGTTCAGCCAGAGCAGAGCTAGCTCTAAATCCCTAAGGCCAGGAAGGGGCCATATGCTCTGTTACAGACATGCAGCACACATTTGAAAGTTTCAAAAATAAATAACATCCTTACTTAGTTATATTTCATTTGCAATTACTTAGCCCTTTCTGCTTCTTCACATTATGATTGAAATAATTTCATTTGCTCACAATATTAAATTGCTTTTGAGTGTTGAAATGGAAGTTCATTCAGGAAAGTGAATTAAGGTAGCACTCTGGCAGTGAGCAAATGCTTTAAACATGCTAATGGGCAAATTCTATTCCGAGCTGCACTGATGAAATCCCGCTGACTAAAATGATTCTGTTTCAGGACCAGAGATTTGTTTTTGACCTGACATGCTTTTAAGAGGTTTTCACAGCAGGACTTCTCTCAAAAAATATTGTTTCATCCAAATACAGTGTATTTTATGGAAGCAGCTCTTAGCTTAGCTACTCTTGAAGCAATAGTGAGTCGTGAAGTTCTGAATACTTGAGAATATACATTTTAAAGAAATATTGATTTTTGAACCAGGAAAAATATAAGCATACATTTTTAGGAAAAATTTATAGATTTTTGGACAAGGAAAATTGCTTAGATTAATGTAGTTAATATTATGTGACCTCTAGCACTCTGCTCAATGCTAAATCTGGGCTTTCTCAAACAACTGTTCTCTATTTTTTTTTCTGTAGTGTATATCGACAATACTGATTTATCACAGGTTTGAAAATATAATAAATAGCACAAAACTACCCTACTTCTGCCTACCTATCTGCTCAAGCATGTGACAGGAGGCATGAGAGCCTGCTTACCCAGGAGAGATGTCTAACAGCTGCTCATTGATATTCTCCTGAGGTGCTCCAATTTGATATTACTTTAGAGACCTTTTTAAAAGGGAATTTCTTTAGTGAAATGCATTTGATATGCAAAGGATTTTGAATTTTTGCTGCATAAACTTAACTGGAAAGTTATTTTCTGATGTTCATCCTTCTGCTAGGCTCTTCCATTCCCTCCCTTTCTTCCCTAAATAATTTTATCTATTCAATAATGCATGCTTGGGTTGCATTTAAACTCATATGTGTATAGAATTAAAAGCTGCTAAGGTGCAAAAAGAGCACTACAATCCTCAATTTATCTGAAGAGTCAAACTTGCATGACCACAGATTTTCTAAGTGGTTTTTTGTCAGTGACACTGAGATAGAAGAAAATGGAAGACTCATGGTTGAGGCCTTCTAAAAGAAGGCCTTTTACTAGTATTCCTTTTACTGATATTTCTCAATACTTTGAATTTTCTCTTTTAATCATGCAAAAAATAATGTCCCTTTTGATAATTTTGGAAATATTTGTGTGTTGTATTGTCCACTTGTGTTCTATGGACTTTGAGTGGACTATATAAGTGCAGAGAAGTAGATGGCTCCAGAAAACAGCAGAGAGGGAAATTACCCGAGCAATATAAGTGCATGTTTCTTATCACTAGCTTAAATATTTCATTAATCTTCACCAAAAATAAAAAAGATTCCCAAACTTCAAGATTTTAATAATCTAATAATTTTTATTTTCCCCACCTCACCCTGATTAGACATGATGTGTGTACAGATGGCTCATTGGATCACTCATTCCCTGGGAACCCTTGTCCCCAAGCATTTGGCCTCATTCTATGCATGCATGAATAAAATGAGATCTAGATTTAAACAGAATTGAAGCAGCTGCAATTGTTGAGGAGAATTTTAAAAAACAGGTTTTGCTCTATTAGCTTCTAAAGGATCAATTTCATCTTGAAGGTGATGATACTTTAATGTCAATGGTTAGAATATTTTTTATTATTATTTGTTGGTTGTTTTTTCTTTTTTAATTAGGTGTGTTATGTCCCATAATGTTAATTTGGCTGACATTTAAGGCAAAACTTACAGTTCTATATGGCATGCCTCCTGCCTTCCAGTACTACTGTTCTTCACCTAAAAGAGAACTGAATTTCATCTTTAAAATATGGCCTTTCGTAAAAACTTTACATTTTTAATTTTCTTGCCAGAAGCAAATGGACCATGACTTATGCCTAAGTAAAAATAAAGATAGATGCAGTAGTTGGAAAGTTTTGAAAGAACAGGGATTGCAGGAAAACCAGCTGTTATCTCTCTACTTCACTTGTAACAAAGCAGTGGGTGTTTTATGCTTAGCTTCCAATAAATCTTTGCCTGAATGTCACTGCTGTACACCTGGAATTAAAAACCATCTTGTGAAAACCACACATAGAATCATTAATTCCAGTGAACTACATCAATATTTTAATCTGAGTGAGGAACAGCTCCTGTACACATGTGCTGGTTTTGGCTGGGATAGAGTTAATTTTCTTCAGAGCAGCCAGTGTGGGGCTGTGTCTCGATTTGTGCTGGAAACAGTGCTGGTAGCTCAGGGATGTTTCAGCTGTTGCTGAGCAGCACTCCACAGAGCCAAAGCCTTTTCTGTCCATCACCCACCCCACCAGTGAGGAGGCTGGGGCTGCACAAGGAGCTGGGAGGGCACAGCCAGGACAGCTGACCCCAGCTGACCACAGGGACATTCCACAACATATGGCTTCATGCTGAGCATAAATCTGAGGGAAGAAGAAGGAAGCAGTGGGGGAGGGAACACACATTTTGTGTGGTGATATTCATCTTTCCAAATTTCTGTTATGTGATGGATCCCTGCTTTCCTGAGAATGGCTGAACACCTGTCTGTCCATAGGAAGTGGTGAATTAATTCCTGGTTTCACTTTTCTTGGTCACACGCCTTTTGCATTACCTGTT
Source organism: Thryothorus ludovicianus (assembly GCA_013397245.1). Lineage (NCBI taxonomy): Eukaryota > Metazoa > Chordata > Aves > Passeriformes > Certhiidae > Thryothorus > Thryothorus ludovicianus. The sequence continues at coordinate 1,389,253 of VZTB01018223.1, forward strand.
AAATTGTCTTTATCTCAAGCCACAGATTTTCATACCTTTACTGTTCTGATTCTCTCCTCCATCTCACTCTGGGGGAGGGAATGAGTGGCTGGACAGGATTTTCAATCTTTTCCCATAACTTCTTTATTCTAATTTATTGTGCAATCAAATATTTACCATGCTTAACTGAAGATTAGAATGCTTTTAAAAATGCACAGATAGGATTAATATACCCGAGGCTAAGCCCACACTTTGTGTCCATAATTTTCTGAATTTAATTATTTCACTTCTAGCAGGCAATGACTTGTGGGAAGGCAGCAACCAACAGCAATGATGCAGGAAGCAATAGCTTTGTAACAACATCTTAATTGTATCTGGTTACATGAGCCCCCTTATCCTCCTGCTGCTCCTCTCCCAGGTACGAGAAGCATGCCTGCAGTGCTCTCTGCCCTGGTACATTTTCCCACCACTGCCTGCTTGAATCTAACAGTTTAATTACCAAGAAATAATTTTAAAATATGTATCATTAGCCAAACAGACTTTTGAAAGTGTCCTCAAGTCCTTTCCAAGCATCATAATGTCTTTCTTCTCTCTAAACCTTTAATTTCATTTTCTTTGTTCGCCATTTTGGAAAACCTTTCTAACCCATTAAGAGTCAAGAATGCAAACTTCACTACATCAAGAAGAGCTGGCTGTGCCTGCACTTGTGAATTCTGTTCCACTGCAGCCATACATTGACTTTGTGCTGTATTTGGGGTATTTGCCTTGATTTATTTGAGCATGTGCTTTTCAACCTGTATGTTCCTTTGATTTGCAGGGCATTAGTCAGAAGAATGGGGGGGTCCCAAAGGCATTACAGGGGTGCTTGATACGCTCTGCACTGGAAACTCCTTTGACCCTCGTTATGTGTGTTGGAGAAGAAACCAGGATTCTAAATGAGCGTATTATTTTAAGTACTGTTTATGGGGGGAGGAAAGGCAGAAATAAGTAAAAGTAACAGTTTATTGCTGTTTATCTCAAAGTAAAAAAGTTGCTCGTCCTTACCACTAATGTTTAAAAATTTGAAACTGGAATTCTTCCCCCAAATAAATCCTGAACTACGAAATCTAGTGCTGGTCTTACACTACTCTAAAAAGTACAGATTAAAAACCCTATCAGCTGTAAATGTTGACACACTTGTAAAATTATCTTGCTCTGCAGTTTTCTGTGTAGCCTTTGCAACAGGCTCTTCTGCAAGGATACAGCTGTCCCACAGTGAAGCAGATGAGGTTTGGGTGTCCTGCTTCCCAACCCCATTCCCTTCCATGCAGCAGCTGCCCTCTGGGAGGAGGGAAGGCCAAGGATGAGTCCCTGTCTGACCCTACGAACCCCCTGTGTTCCTTGAGAGGCACACACCAAGCTGCTGACTCCTGCTTTCTGAGCCCCCTCTTTTCTATCAGCCTTAAGTGTCTTCACAATAGTGTCTGATTTAATTACTGAAACTACTGTTTTCCTACTCATTTTGTGAAAGATGATCTCATTCTATGTTAATGGACAGGGGAATATCCTAAGATAAATGATGCTGTTGGCAAAAGTTCCTATAAAAATTATTTAACTAAAAAAGCCTGTAGTTTACACATTCAATATAAAAGTCATAGAGCCGCCGCCTAATGTACAGCCCAGAAATGGAGAAATCAGAACACTGAAAAGAAATTTGTTTTCAAATTACTCACCAGGGCAAATTGTTACACTACTGAAGCCAGATACAAAATTACAGAAGCTTCTTGGGGAATTCAACCCACCTGATTTTTAGTTGTAGTTTGATAGTATAGTTGACAAAAAGCAAAATAAAAATCTTGAAGTACTCAGCATCAGAAAATTAAAATCACCTTTTTCATATTGATTATTTTCTCAGGAGACTTGTTCCCCTGGGATATGGCAATGCACACTCAGATGAATACGAATAAAATTCCTGAATTGTAAAAAACAGTGTTTTTCCTCTTTTTGTTTATCTTGTTTCAAATGTGGTTTATCTTTAGTAGTTTTAAATCATGTGAACTCTTGCTTTATTAGAAAAAATTATGCTATTTTTATACATGATTACAAATATACAAATATAAAAGATAATATTTTATAAGACAAAAGCCCCAAAATGAACTAAGACAATGCAGTAGGAATCCTGTTTACAAAAATGCTGTTCTCTTTGGTCTTGGCCTTGGCTAGCATTCATCTTCTGTCTTTTACAATTGGTTTAAATGAAAAAATTGGTTGATGTGAAAAAACAAAAAAAAATCTGTGGAAATTTTTTCTGTTAGCATCAATGATTTCATGATTTCCCTGAGCAATCAGTGGCTGATGCAGGAACCATATCACACTCATTACAGATCCCGTTACATTTGGTTAATCATGTCAACAAAAACCTAAATAGGATTTAAGGCCAGTAGGGGTAACTGTAGCCATCCAAAATTACTTTTCCCAACATGGACTACCAAGTACTGTTTGGTACCCTCAGAATCAAGACTGAGCTGAGGGATGAGCTCAGGCACAGCCTCTGAGAAATGCATTCAGTCTTGGCTTTCAGATTATAAATGTTGGCAAATCTATTACAGTCCAAAATCAATTGCTTCAGCCATTAAACATCCTTATTGTTAAAAATATGTACCCCACTTCTATGATTTCTCATACATTCAGTTTTTAGCCTCTGAAGTTTTCCTAACTTTACCTGAAATATTAAAAGTCATCTGTTATAGGAAACTTTTCCCCTTGTCAAATATCACCAGCTGCTTGTGAAACTCCTGTTGTCCTCTGCTCAGCTGAGGAAGTTTCCCAGACATAATTCCTGTAATGCATTTCTGATCATTTTCCAATTGCTCATATTTATTTTTGTTTGAAACCTGAACAGCAGAACCCAACCCAGTCTGCATGGGTTTTTCTGTACCCCATTAATTGGTGATACAAGTTACCTCCCTCTTTCCTCAGTACTCTCGTGCCCCTGTGCAATAAAGACTGCCAGTGTCAGTGAATAAAACTGGCTGACCTCAGGCACGGTTCAGCCATGCTCCTAAATAAATACAGCTCCACTTGAGCATCCTTCTGCACTCAGGAACATGAGCAGTGATTCTGCTAAACTGGCCCAAAGTGCAGTGACTTCCAACCTCTTCCACCTCTACCACTACCTCTCCATCTCTGTTTTAGATACTCACTGTAATGGGAGGTTTTTGATGGGATGCTTTTACAGCCTAAACCTCAGCGGGACACCTGTGTCTCTGTATTTTAATTTCCTTTTGGCATTAATTATTTTTTATCTCTTTACATCAAGTGTCGATCAGATGAGAGAATGTGTGAATTTATGAGCATTGACAGTTTTTAAATAAAATATTATTAGGCAGAAAAATGGATATTTGCATTTTGAAGTGGAAATAGAAACTGTGGCAATGAAGGGAAAAAGCTAGTAAAACATACATTTCTAAAATCAGGAACTGAAAAGATTTTTTTTTTTGCTCAGAACCATTGCAATAACAGTAAAATTCCATTACTTCCAATCTGCCAGCTGTGAGAGAGAACTGCAATTTTAACAGGTGAATAAAAAAAAAAAATGAGGCAAAGCTCTGTAGGAAAAGCATAAAAGACATTACAAAGATGATTTCAGGATGAAAAAAAAACCCCACCCCAAATCTCTCAGCAAGTGACAGCTGTGGGTTTAATGGACTATTCTTAAAATGAGATTTATATGCAAACTGCCTACAGAAAGTTAAAAAAGGATGCTAATAACCTATAAATGTGAAAGGTTTTTATCTCAGGCTCAAAAAATTTTGATGGCAGTGGATGGAATGTTATAACACACCATAAATGTCCCCATTAAATGATCATTTCTCTGACCTGATGCCATTATGAATGATGTCCTGTTGCTCCTTTTTGCTCCACTTCTTCCCAGCTCACTGAGTCTGTCAGCATGGGGGTTTTAGTCTCACACACCACTCCATCACAAACTAGTATTTCTTTCTACTACCATTGAAAACATTCCTGATGCATTCTTTTGCCTTGAAAGAAAGTTTTGAACATGCATGCATGAAATGTTTGATCAGCTTTGGAGACTGTATCACTGATGCACCCATTGACAGATGCACCTTTGGGTGATGAATCCTCTTCCAGCTCAATGTTGGATCTTTATCCACAGGGAGCTTTGGTGAACAACATCAGCTCACACCAGCTGGAAACCAAGAATTATTGCTAAAGATTAAACATATGGGAAAGGATTTTAAATCCTCTAAATTCTGAGTTACAGGATTCAGACAGCCAAATGCAACTCCTGGCCAATAAATGGGATACTTTGGAAAGTCCTCCACTTTGGGTCCACCTATTGCAGACAGTACAGAACAAAGCCTGTAAAAGCTTCATTCTTTAGACATGTGACAAGTGAGCTCCTACAATTTTTATTTCAATGGGTTAAGGGATCTTTCCCATCTGCTTGCACCTCCTCTCTGCCTGACAGCAGCACATCCTGCAGAGCTGGCAGGAGATAACACACACCTGCAGCTCTGATTTACACCAAGCCACCAGTGTGGGCAAGGGGCTGCAGAGTTGTAAGCAGGCTATGTTTTATTGAGATACTTTTGTTATTAAGACAGATGCCTACACGTGTGTTTATTTAAATAGCTGGTACGTACTGGCAGCACACGTGTAAGCACACACGTGTACAGATACATCACAAGCATATGCATACACCTCTACACTGCTGAAGCAATGAATGTAAACAAGCAAATCAGGTCATTGCTCTTTGATATAAAATATCTCCATTAACTACATTACAAAATATCCCCATGACTAGCAGCTTCAACAGGCACGTGCACAAATACTTGTGCAATCTGCTTCTTCGTTTAGAGAAATTGTAGGAGGCATTGCTTAGGAAAGCAGAGTTTGTGCAAGCGACACATTGCCTCAGCATCAGGCTTTAGTCACACTGTTTAGAATTCAGTGGTGACAAAAGCTAAATTCTTCCTCCAATATTAAATATAACTCTGTTTAATGTGGAAAAGTAGCGCCAATTTCTTAAGTGGGAGCTAAAGTGAAGCTTCAGTTTTCTTGCGACAATTTTATAAAATTACCTAAAAGGTTTCAGAATTTATTTTTTTCTTTTTTTCTTTCTGTATTTAGTAACTCTAGCACTTAATCTTCATTCATGACACTGTAGATCCAGCAAGGTATAGTGATTCTTGTCCTTCCCAAGTGTCTGGAGAAGAAGCTGGAAGGCCTCTTGAGAGTGTCAGTTCTTCAGCCCTTTCAGTGCCAAAACAGGCTGCTGAGTCAAGAACGGGTTTGATCTCCGGCAAATGGGTTTCAAAAGAAATTAAGTTTTAGAGGAATAAAATCAATTATATTTTGAATAAAAAAAACTAAGACATGTTCTCTGAAGAAACCCAAGCATGACATTAGCACACAAGAGCATCAACACCTGTAATGCTCATGGTCATAGTCTGTTTCCAGTTGTGTTGGAGCCCTACCGAGAGGAATGATTCATCCCATAAGAGCTGGAAAGAGAGAGAATCGGATTTTCTGCTGCCCGGCTTTCTGCCTGTAATACATCTCAGCCATTCAGTAGAAGCCATTGGAACAAGCACAGAGGCACACTCTATTTCCCATCCCTGCGGAAGACTCCCAGCCCGTCCCGCTCCCCACACCGCACCTTTCAGCCCCGTTCGCTCCCAGCGAGAGGCCGGCCGAGCTGTTCCCGTAGCCCTCCTGGACAGCCCCTCCTCCTCCGGGGATACCGGGGGTCATTTCCCCGTTCCCCGCGTTGGTACCGTGCTCTTCTCTCGCAAATCCGCCGCACAGAGCCGGTGACGGCCCCGGGGAATTTCGAGGGTGACTCTGTTTCGGAGGGAGGGAAGGAGCGGGCAGGGCGGCTGCCCCCGCTGCACCTTTCCGTCCGGTCCCCGGCCAGCCGCGGTGCCCACCGGCCCGGACGGGGCGTCCCTGGCGGCGGAGCATGCTCACAGGGCGGCGGGGGCGGGC
>VZTB01018223.1:1395788-1510949 GCA_013397245.1 Thryothorus ludovicianus
CGGGGGCCGGTGGGCGCCCCCGGAGCGGCGCAGGTGGCGGCGGGCAGCCTGCTGGCTCTGCTCATCCTCTGGACGCTCTTTGGGAACGTGCTCGTGTGCGCGGCCATCGTCCGCTACCGGCACCTGCGGAGCAAGGTCACCAACATCTTCATCGTGTCCCTGGCTGTCTCGGACCTACTGGTGGCCCTGCTGGTCATGCCCTGGAAGGCGGTGGCAGAGGTAGCTGGGTACTGGCCCTTTGGGGCTTTCTGCAACGTCTGGGTGGCCTTTGATATCATGTGCTCCACGGCCTCCATCCTCAACCTGTGCGTGATCAGCGTGGACAGGTACTGGGCTATCTCCAGCCCTTTCCGCTACGAGAGGAAGATGACCCAGCGGCTGGCTCTGGTGATGATCAGCGTGGCATGGGCGCTGTCTGTGCTCATCTCCTTCATCCCTGTCCAGCTCAACTGGCACAAAGGTGGGGATGTTGTTGCTGCTGATGATATAGGAGATGGATTTGGCACTGCCTGGGCAGCAGCAGGTGCTGTCACCACCTGGGCAGAAGACATGAGTACCACATGGGTGGCACTAGCAGCAGTAAGACCCTCTGATGGGACCTCTGGCAACAATGATTCCCTCACTGGACCATCGGAGAGCTGTGACTCCAGCCTCAACAGGACTTATGCTATTTCCTCTTCCTTGATCAGTTTTTATATCCCGGTGGCTATCATGATAGTTACCTACACCCGAATCTACCGCATTGCCCAGGTGCAGATTCGTCGTATCTCTTCCTTGGAGAGGGCAGCCGAGCATGCACAGAGCTGCCGGAGCAGCCACATCGACTGCCACCATCACACAAGCCTCAAGTCCTCCATCAGGAAAGAAACCAAGGTGTTGAAGACGCTCTCTGTCATCATGGGTGTCTTTGTCTGTTGCTGGTTGCCATTCTTCATCCTGAACTGCATGGTTCCCTTCTGTGAGAGCCCACCCAGTGACCCCCATGCTGGCCTCCCCTGCGTCAGTGAGACCACCTTTAATATCTTTGTCTGGTTTGGTTGGGCTAACTCTTCTCTTAACCCCATCATCTATGCCTTCAATGCTGACTTTAGAAAGGTTTTCTCCAACCTCCTAGGATGTGGTCAATTTTGCTCTGGTACGGCAGTGGAGACTGTTAATATAAGCAATGAGCTTATCTCTTACAACCAGGACACCCTTTACCATAAGGAGATAGTGACTGCTTATGTTAACATGATCCCAAATGTGGTTGACTGTGAGGAAAATCGTGAGGACCCTTTTGACAGGATGTCCCAGATCTCCCCTGACCACGAGGTTGCCACTGACTCTGCCTGTGAGCTGGACTGTGAGGGGGAGATTTCCCTAGGCACGATAACACCTTTCACTCCAAATGGTTTACATTAAATTGCATCCTGGTCTGGTCAGTTCTTCTCAGATTATAAAACAAAATATTAGCACTGAGTGGAGAAACCTGCTTGATGATGTGCTGTAGTTTGGTCAGTCAGTTTATGCTAATTTCACTTCTGTGGGTAGTTCTTTGCAGGACGACTGTCATACAGGGGGCTGGCAGCACAAACTCAAATCAGCACTTCCCCAGGCTGAGGGCAGACTAGGCAGTTGTGTTGATTAGCTGTGGTGAGGTATTGTGATATAATTGCAGTCAGTTTATGTTTATAACCTGTTTGCAAATGAAAGGTGCCATTGTCACTGCTAAGTATTATGACTTCCAAAATCAGGGACAGATATGGCTGGCATAGACGTTAAATAAAAAAAAAAAAATGGGCTGTTTGTTTGTTCAGATCTCATGTTTCTTTTTCTCCATTTTTTAGTTTGTTAAGTTTTGATTTATTTTTTTTTTGAGATAGAGATAGTGAGGTGGTGATTTGGATGATTATTTAAATGCGTGTTTCTGCCAAAACAGTTTATGTGAAATCCTTGTTCTCCTAGGCGGCGTTGTTGCCTATGATATCCTCTGTTCCTGGATGAATAAATAAAAATTATATTGATCAAGGGTTCATTATCTTTCATTTGTCATCCCAAAAGGTTTACAAGTATTCCAACTAACATTCCTATATGAACAGTTAGAATGACTAACTTAGCTTAACCCTATTATTTTAAAAGCAAATAGTCTGTATAGAAAATACAGTTTTTCAATAAAAGCGAGGCTCATAGGAATTCTTGACATAGATGAACTTGTTTATATGGCTCTTACAGCTAGATTTATATCTGCTTTTCTTTAATATTATGATGCTACCCCTATCTGCAGCCAAGAATGTCAAGTATACATATGGATAAGCTATTAAAACTTTCCATTTAAGCCTGTACTTGAACTTACTTTCTAAAAATGTTATTAATGTAAAGAGTTTGGTGATGGAATTAGGAGCTAGGTGTGTCTAGAAACAATAATTATGTTTGAAAATGATATTAATAATAATTTCCCAGTATAGACACTGGAGAACTCATTCACACTGAGAGAAGAAAAGAATTCTGTTAATGTATATTTTAGCTACTTATTAACTGGAATTTAAAGGTGCTGTAATTACTTCAACTATACTAATTTTAAAGCAATCTTTAAAACTGAAAAGAGTATTTCTGGCTCTGTTTCTATTGAATCATTTACATCAAATGGAATATTAGAAACAGCCTTAAACTTTCAGCTCAGAAATCAAAAGTGATGCTATTTCCAAAACAAATGATCAAAGGTTGTAAAAGCAGTATCAGTATTTATTTCAAGTTTTGGCTCACAACACTTGAATTAATTTATCCTTTAGAAATACCTGTGCCATGAGCTGAGCAGATTTAAATTGAAATGTAAGTGTGGATTCTGCAGCCCTCCTTCCTAATGGCCCTGACCTGGGCCCTCCCCATCCTACCTAACTGGGAGCTGAGGACCCCTGTAAGATGTATGGAGGAAAAGTGGGATCTGCATGATTCAGGGGCAATCATTTAACCAGATGCTGGAATTTGTAAATGTTATGGGCTTAGTATTGAGCCTGCTTGGAAGTTAAACCCTTAACACAGGTTTGGGGGTTATCTTCTACCCCCTGGAGATAGGGGTGGGAGAAGCACAGGAGGCATGTGATTGAAATCCCTCTGTGGTGGCCTCTGTGGCTATCTGGTCTGCAAGCAATGTTTTATGTATTTAGTCTTTGATATTAATTAGTTATGTCATCTTGGATTACCTTTTCAATTGCTTGTCACTGAAGATTGACATCTACCTGAGCATTTTCTTTGCTGTTGATATAAAATCTCAGTGTAATACCCCTTTACAGGTGTCCTTAGGGAAGGGTATTGTGACTGTGACTTAGGGAATCTTGAAAAACAAATCTCATGTCCATAACCTGGTTTAATCTGCTAATGGCTTAACATCAAGGGTGAATATGTTACTGTTCCTATGCTAAAGCATCATGTTGTTAGAGTTAACTGCAATTCTAGCCTTGCTGGTTAGATAAACTTTCCTAGAATAAAATAATTTTCCCAAGTTAAAATGAAGGAAATTGCTTCTGGTGGTGCAGAAATGAATTATTCCAACCTCAATTGACACTTTTTTTTGCATTTTCAAGTTACTACTCAGATGTTGAGACTGGTACAGGCTTTTAAACTGGATTTGTGCAAAAAAAGAGTGATCTCCAGATGCAAGAGGTGCAGACACCTAATGCTGATTCCAGCTCCCAGGGCAATGTGTGTATTTTATCCAGTTTTGTCTGCATTAAATCAGAAGCAGCCTGGGGAAATGGGAAAGGGAAATCATGATCTCTCCTGAGCACCTGTGTGCCAGCAGGCTGTGCAGCATGGTGCTGAGTTCCCCTGCTCCAGCAGCAGCACAGAGCAGCAGAACAGGGGTTCCCCTCACTTGCCCGTGTGTCCTTTCTGCTGCACAGTGATGCCTTGCAGGGGTGTCACAGCTCCCCTGGGTGCAGTGATCCCTGTGCAGGGGTGTCACAGCTCCCCTGGGTGCAGTGATCCCTGTGCAGGGGTGTCACAGCTCCCCTGGGTGCAGTGATCCCTTGCAGGGGTGTCACAGCTCCCCTGGGTGCAGCTCGCTGCAGGTGTGGCACAGGGACAGAGGTTAGTGATCACCTCTATCAGTGTTCTCCTCGTTGAGGCTTTACCTGCCCGGGTTCCTGGAATAAGGGAGTGGGCTGGCTGTGGGACACAAGAAGACATCTCCATGGGTGGGTTTATGTAACAGCTTTGTGCAGAATATTAGAAACAGTCTATCTTAGATATCCTTAGAAGGAAGGTGTTTTTTAGCCAGCCCCTAGATTTTGTGAGCATGGTTAGGGCAGTACAGAAAACTGGCCAAATTGCTGCTTTCCATTAGTAATTTTCATTTCATGACTTCATTTGGTGAGTGATTTCTGATGGTGGCTCTATGATGTAATCTCTCATCTTGGAATATGTGTCTGTCAGGGGGCTTCATCTTTCAAAGCTGGGAGCATCAGAATGGGAGCAATTCTGCTTCAAAAAACAGACAGAAGGTACTTTTTTGCTCGAAGCAGAGCAGATTTCAGATTCCTTATGGATCTGAAAGAAAAGATTTTCTTAACTCTTAGGGACAATTTGTTGCACTTTAATATGTCGTAATTACTTACCATTGACAAAGCTACAGTATTCAGAATTAGTAAGATAAACTTTTAAAATAAAAGTGTATCTTGCCTTGAACTACAAAAAGGGGCAGCTCATTTTAGTAAAAGCATCCCCAAAAGGATTGTTCTAGCTTGTTACTCTCAGATGAAACTGCTGCCCTACTTTTTAAATTTAAGTTTCCCTCTTAAGGACTAATGCATTTGTCTATATATAAAGTGTAGTTCACTGGAAGTGCAAGTGGGTTTTTATAGTCATCATATCTCATGGTGTATCTCTGGAACTCATATATGCCAATGTGCCTCTGTGCCTCTCATCTGGTTTTTTTTGGTTTTGTTTCATTTTTTGCTTTTTGGTTTTTTTGTTTTTTTTTTTGTACCTAACTGCTTTGAATGCATGATACAGTTTGACTTTAACTTAATCTGGTTCTGAATGGTGGCTGTTCTTCCAAATCTCGGATCTTTTTCAGTTTATGTTTTGTATTATTTTTAGAAATCTTACCTCACAATTTGTTCCTTTTAAATTACTTTCAAATCACTTTTAAATCACTTTTAAATTACCTTTTAGCCAGTTGGATCTGTTAGTCTTGGATAGCACCATACCTAAGGAGGGTCAGTCTGTTTGCAGTCTTTGTGTGTATCTTTGTGTGTAATTACAGACAACTAATTTTAAGTCTTCTATGGAAGAACAGGACATTGGAAGGTTTCTTAATTTTTAGGAAACTGGGACACAGAGAACATGAAAGTACTGTGTTTTATGTAAAATGCTGCAAACACCATATAAACTCTTTCACTCTTCAAACCCTCACAGAGCTTTTAACACCTCTGGCTTTAACAATGGATGTTGGGATGTACAGTGGGTTTTGTTGGGTTTTTTTCCACAAGCTAAAGAAATGTAGGTGTCTTTTTGAGAGATGAAAACAAATAAAATGCTTTCCAAAAGGAGAAAAATTACTGTAGTAATTTTTGGTAAGTCTGGTACTTTATTGCTTTGCTTTCATTGTGTTTTTTACTTTTGCCAGCTGCATCTGATGTGCGTCTGCAGGGAGGCTCCCTACCGAGAATTCCTGCATTTTTGTAACATGTAACAAAAAAGGCTTTAAAATTAGGGAGGCTTCTTGTAACAATGACACTAAGCACAATCTTACACCATTTAGGAGTCAGTCATGTATCAACTCAGCATTCAAGACTGACAGGACTGGAGGCAGTGTTCAGAGCATGCATCAGGCTGAAGGTTTGAGAGGTCACAAGTTCCTGAGCTGATTCTGTGTGTCAAAATTGCCACTCTAAACGAGGAGGGCATTTTGGTCAGTGTCACACAGAAGGCAGGGTACGCACCTATGTCTGTGTTAATAATTATGCAGAGATTTTTCTTTCCTCTGAGGCCATCTTCATTACTGTTTAATTGGATTCATAAGATCTTTAAAAATATGCAGTGCCTGTTTAATTCAGCAGAAGACCTCAGGGATGAAAGTGTGCTTAGGTCACAGAGCAATGAAATTATTTCTCCTTGCTTCTTATGAATATTGCCATTGGTATTCTCTGATAGTGCATGAAGCCATGTTAAAGTTGGCATGCTGAGCAAAACATTTCACCTGCTGCAATGCAGATTTTTATTTTATTTTAATTCAGATGTATTTGTTTGTTTTCAAACTTTGGAAGACTTTTCAAACTTCTCAGAAGCTTCATGAAGTCCACACAGAGAATCTCCACTTTGATCATAGATCAGCAACAACTATTGCATTTTGAGTGCCTTGTTAGCTATATAGTACATCATGTATTTATTGAAAGAATTTTATCCCTCATGTTTAAATTGTTTTTAAGACAAGGGTATACTTACAGTTTAAAAACAATGTTGTGCACAAAACAAACTATAAATGAGGATATTCGCAATAATGGGGCACCAAAGATATGTCTCTTTCTTCAGCCTTTTGTTTATTGTTGCAGTGGTATTTTTGCAGTTGAGTTTAGTGAACAGTAATAGCTTTAGGTGTGTCAAGAGTGGAAATATTAATAATATTATCTGAAGCAGAAGATGGATTGTTTTTTTCAGAGAACCTGCTGTCTCTCCCAGGAGAATTTAGTTTCATGGAAAATTTACAAGAGGATGTTATAATGTTATATGTCAGAATCCATTCTTAGTTGTAAATGGAGAAAACAGTCAATAATATTTATAGTAGGCAGTTTTTTAAGGAGGATAAATACTTTTATGGACTTAATCTTTATATCATAGCCATCACAGTCACATTTAAGAGATTTATAAAATACTATGCAGTAATCATAAAAAATTAAAAATTCCAGTCTGTGAAAGAAATTTCTTCCTGTGAATTATTCCCTGCAGTTAACAGCAAATACTTGTTTGTATTGGGAACTGCTCCCTCATTGCTACCAGAAGAATCTGGAAAGTTCTGAACCTTGTACTATTAATCTACTGAAACATGGTGGGAGGGAGGTCTGAAAACAAGGAAAGAAAAGGAAAAGCAAGTGCAGATGGGTTCAGTGTGCATGGCTGGTGTCAGCCAGCCAGAGCAGGGGCCTGCAGGGCAGGAGCCATCCCTGACACACAAGAACCTCACCCTCCACCACAAATGCCTGCTCCTTGGTGGACCCCTTGCTCCCAAGATGACTACTCAAAATCTGCATGTGATGCATAGGAAATCTGAACTTTTTAAACAACAGATGTTTTCAAGTTGCTAAATAAAAGAGAAACCACATTTTCTTTTCTGAGGTTATGCTCTGAAAAATGAGGTCTGCTTGACGTGGGCTCTCCAGCATAGCTGGTGCCTGGCTGTGGCTTGAACAGATGTGGCTGTGAGAGCTGCTTGGGGCTTTGCTGTCTGAGCTGCACGTTGGTGGTAGTTTAGGGCCTATTCAATGAGCTGAAGAAATCCAATCCTCAATTCATATGGATTTTCCAGAGCCCCTGGTAGTTGCGTAGCAGAGATGAGCCTTGACCACATCCTGGGCTTGGTTGCTTCTGAGCAATTGAGAAATCTGGTCTGTAGCTCACCTGATGCAGTTTTTAAAATGTCCCACTAATCAAATATTAACCAGGAAGTTCAGCATGCTTGCTTTTACACTCTGGCCTCATTTTTCCAATCTGAAAGCTTTTCAGTAAGATTCAAAATCTAAGTTTCTAGCCTTTGGCCTTGACCTTTTGCTTTCCTTGTTGACTTGATATAATTAGCCTCCTTGGGCGAGCAGAAGCTCCTGGCATGGAGCTTGCTGCTCAGGTACCTTATTGTCACCACATCTGGAACTACCTCAAGCTACACTTAAATTACATTATTTCTCTGCCCAAAGGGAATATTATAGGTCTTGTTGTTGTTAGTTGTGTTTTTTTTCCCCAAACAACATTTCCTTTCTCAACATAAAATTATTCACCAAAACCATAATTTAGAGGACAAGAGTAAATGGATTTTTTTAGAAGCTCTTAGGGATTTTGCTTGAGAATACAAAGTGAGGATGGATCAGCATTAGACAGAGAGGTAATCCAGTTTTTTCTACAAAAGGCTTAATTTTTTGGCTTTTCTAGAAATAAAGGCTGGATATTCTCATTGTGAAGAGTATGCGCATTTGATTTTTATATACTTGCATGTATAGGTTCTTTTATATATATTAAAAAAACCTATTCAATCATATTTATAGGGTAATTAAATATATTTTTCTCTCTACAAATGCAAAATATACAAATTCATCCAGAAGAAATGAGATATTAAAATTTTATTATCTTTCATTACAAGAATAAAATGCTACTACATAATCTTCCCAGATAAAACATCCCAGTGCAAATTTATTTCAACTATTTTATATTTAAAACAGTTTCATAAAGATTTGCTAATCAATCTTTATCTATAAGCATTCTGAGACAGCAAGAAAAGAAGATGATTTAGAAGTACCTCTGGAGGTCTCAATAAGGGATATTAAACAACGCTTTTGTCTTCCTGGACCATTAAAACAAAGATGCAAACTTCTTCACAGTGTACAAAGAATTTCTGCTTCATCAGAAGATTAAATGTTTTGCATAATCTCCAAATATTCAACTGAGGTAAGACTGAGTGTTAAATGGCTTCTTAAGTAGAGGAATTTTCTGTATTAAACAATTACTTTGATAATTCAAATAGTAATCAAAACCAGTATTTACAGATAGGGTTTCACAGGTCCAATGAAACATAAAAGTACAAATTCTAGGACCAGCTCAGCAGCACTGGAAAAAGTGGCAGGATTGAAATTCCTGGCAATAGCAGAGCTCTTGTCTGAGCACAGGAAAGAAAATAGTTGGGTGGAAGGGAGGGAGAGAATTTAAGGAGGAATTAGAGAAACCAGCTGAGAGTCCATCAATCCATAAATTTGGTGATGGTTGAAGAAGGCAAAGGACCATGAGGAACTGATATGGTGCTCGGTGACTGAGGCAGGGATGATAACAGAGGTGAAAGGAGACTGGAAGGGGTCAGGATGAGGCCAGGGCAGGGACTGTCCCTGAGGGCTCCTGGGACTCAGTGGGGCCATACAGAGATGGGTGAGATTTACATGGAGAAGCAACAGAGAAGGGCTGAGAGTCCCATCCACCTCCCAGGATCCACAGACTCTCCTGCTCTGTGCAATCCCCTCCTGCTTCTTCGGAATCATTTTGGCAGTGCCATTTTATCATTAAACACATGCAACTTGAGTGTCTTTCTACTGTGTGCAGCAGGTGAAGAGCTGTCACACTGATTCCATTGTGGTACAGCTTGGAAAATGACTTCCACAGCAACAGCCCACCTTATCCTGCAGGGAATATTGTCTCAAGGAGGGGAGAGCAGAGAGGCCTTTGCTATGCTGTGTTCACCGTACAGTGCTAGGGCATTTTAGAGGTTTCTTCTGCTGGATTGCTGCAAGCAAGTCCATCTTCCAGAAACTTTCTGAAGGTGCCTATTTGAGATCTCAGGTAGAACGGGCCTCAATATGTCAGAGTTGTGGTTTCTTTAATCTGTGCAATTAAGGTGCATAAGGAACATAGTCAGAATCTGGTGCTATGTATTAAATGCATGTATTCATTGTGATAAGCTGATCTGTGGTGACTTGAACATGATGATATGGAGGTGACTCTTAATGACTCAAGCCTATATCTGCCAACGTGAAAGTACAAGAGATGTGGGGGCTCCGATTTCTGTTAAATGAAAGTATTAGCAGTATTTTTTTCAAATACAGAGGTACCAAGTTCTACTACTTTTGCCTGTTGAATAAAGATAGTTTTATACAGTGATGGGACAGCTGGAAATGGGCCTAAGAGACAGAAAGCTTAACTTCATACATAAATATTTATATACCATGTAGTATTTAATAGGAAAATTTTAGTGTATAAAGTAGAAATGCTCATGCTGTGTTACATCTTTGCAGAATGTGTCTTTTTTTGTTTTTGTTTTTAATCTTCTAGTACCTTCTTTCAGGGTAACCAGGTGATGGTAACAGCCTGCAGAGATCTGCAGAGCAAACTCCAGAATTTAAGTGTTTTGCTTATGTACTGTTTGAAAGAGAGTTGATGATACCTCTGCTTGAATATGTTCCCATGTCAGCACAAAGATCTGCACCAGATAAAGCTCAATACCTCAAATCTGCACCCCTCCTGGTCCTGTGCACTCCCCAGTAGTGCCCCAGGTTTGAGAAGAGGAGTCAGTGCCCCTGCTCACCGTGCTGCTCAGCAGCTCTCCTTGGAGGTCACAGAAGCTTAATCTGTTTTCAGCAGGATCTCTCAACCACTAGAGTGAGATACACAACACAAATAACTCTCCTCACTTGTGCTTCTGAGTCAAGCTAAATGTCAGGTTCTGGATGTGCTCAGTAAACCAAGTGGGAGCAGTGCAGGAACACCTGGTCTGCAGTTGCCAGAGCTGGTGGGAAGATGGCTCAGCAAAAATGAAGACCAGTGGGGTGTATGTAATGGCACAGCTTAAGGCAAATGGAAACAATACTGCCTTAAAAATCATTGGAGTGTGGAAGTGAGATTTTTTTCCAAGACCGTTGTCCTGCCCTTAGGCACCTAAATTCCATGTAAATGAAAATGTAAGAACTTTAATCTTCTAGATTATAGATGTATTTACCCAAGTATAATTGTAGATGTTGCAGATGAATCTGGATCCCAGCTGCTCAAGATTTTAAATTAAGCATAAGCGTGTATGTACAAAGTGGGTGACTTTGTACATTTGGATTGGGCAGGGTCATTCCTTCTCACTTGTGGGCATCACCTGGCTCAGCATCTGCTCTAAATTCTCTCACAGTTAAGCTGAAGCAAACCACTGCCTCCCACATACTGCTGCTCTGATTCATGTACAGGGGTTTTTAAAACACCCTGGAGAAAGATTTTGCAGCACTGGGACCAATGGATGTAAAATGAGGACCATTCTATGTGATGTGCTCCCCAACTTGAGCTGGCCAAAGAACAGCTTGCATTACATCAGTGTCTCTCAACACAGCATTCAGGCAGCCTTGGGGAACCTTGGAGATGCCCTTAACTTCACATTTCTGGCCTGAGAGGTTTATTTTGTGACTCAAAGAGGCACTGCTGACTTTCAGTTGCTTTTTTAAAAGATAGTATGCTTCAGTGCCTTGTGTATAAAAGCAAATGGAATGAATGCAGCAATGGCAGCAATAAAACTTTATAACTTTAATCTACTAGGACAGATCATTCAGTGGTGAAGCTGATTTAAAAGGGGTGACTGCCATTCTAAATTTGTCTCTCCTCTTCCCCTCCTTCTTCTTCTCCCTCTCCCTCTTCTCTCTTTCCAAGCATATTAGCTGAAGCACTAGAGACAGATGTTTGGTACAGGAAAAAATGTTTTTTTTCTACTTCATCAGATATGATAAACTGTTCTAAAAGTGTCAAATAAACTCCTTAGGGGCTGCTAATCAGTAGCTGGAAGAAACACTTTCCAGATCTTTCCTCTAGCCAAGATCTCATCTTTCTTCTCTCTGTGCTCCTTTCTCTTTCCAAGATTACTTCTTTTTGGGAACTCTACTTTTCTGCACCACCTCTGTTTTCCATAACCCCAAGCACCACAGAAGCACATTGCATGATCAGCCAACTGGTGACTGGTTTACACTTCTTTATTTCTGGAAGATTTGGGATATGGCACTTTAGTTCAGTCCAGGTTTAATTAAAATTTATCTGTCTGTATTTGTTGCAGTAGTAGGAGGCTTCTGCTTGAGAGTCAAAAGTTTATTCAGATACTGATTCTCCATATGAGTTTTCTGCAGCCTATTGATGTTCAATTTGAATTTTCTTCTTTCACCTTCAACAGCTGAAAAGGATTCTTTGCTCAGAATTATCCTTCACAAATTCTTTTTCCTTGTGAAGGAACTCCAGACTCAGAGGCGATTTAATTCTGAAAATCTCATTCTGTGTTCAAGTCAGTTGCTTCCAGGTCATATGAAAACACCTCTTGGTGCATTCTTTCTACTTGGCAAGCAATGATGATCTCAGACTGGACTGGGATTGGGTTTCTGGCTCACCTGCAACTGGCCTGTGACTGAAGTGAGATGGAACTTTCAAGGTCCATCAGGGTTGTTCTGTCAAGTACTGGAGCCAGACTACATCCTTTTAAGACTCTGCTGTCCTCTGAGATAAGAGGAGCACATTTTCCTGAGCCCATGGAGGTCTCCTGTGTTGCTTGTGTCAAGTTATGAAGTTCCTGCTGCTCTCATGTATTCAGTGAAGTGACTCTGATACTGTTGGAGGTGGTGGGATCTGCATCACCTGCCTGCACTATGGACTCAAATTGTATCCATCAAGACTTTGAACAGTGGAAATGTCTTCTCATGTAACCCCTTTTTGCCTTCTCTACAGGATGAGCAACATAGCATGGCAAGTTGCTGTCTTTGTAAGCTAGAGTTTACATACACAGAAAGATAATGTAGCAAAGAAGGATGAAATATAAGACAAAGTGAATAGCTACAAAAAGACTTAACAATTTGTGGTCCCAGAACCTCATGCAAGACTGGCTTTTCATGAGCTGACTACACCTGTGTATCTTCTTCCTTCAAGGGCAGACTTGGGTGCAGCTCATGCCCAGACTGACTTTGGCAGCAATTCTCAGTCCAGCTCTCCTCTCCTCCCAGTGGGCAGAACTCAGTGGGTTCTGGTGTAAATAATATCCTTTGCAAGCTTAGCCCAGCTACAGTTCCCACCTGTTTAAAGGCCCAGTCCAGATCTCTTGTCCTTGCTATAAATATGTCTGGTATTCCCATCCCATAACTTCCACTCATTTTTGATTTTCCAAAACTGAGAGTTAAATGGAAATTGTAATGCTTTTTTACCCTCTTGACTACTATGCTGTGCAGCCCATTTTGTGCACACCACTGGCTTAATTTCCTCTCTACTGGTAAGCCTCTGAATTTGATTAGAAGGAAAGATGAGATGTCCAAGCTGACAAACCTACGCTTAAAAAGTTAAAGGGAAAAAAAGCGCCCAACAGAAAATATTGTAGGCTTGGAAAGCAGTAATTGGATTGCTTTCTGGCTTCTTTTCAGCCTTAGCTGCTTCCTCCCACTCCCACCTCTTAGCCAATAATTCATACAGCAACACAAAATACCTAAGAAGGTGGATTATACAAAATAGCTCTGTGTTTGGCCTCTGATTGAAATCCAGGCATGGTTAGTAATTACAGGATCAATGAAGTCCATTGAGTGACCTATATAAGATAAATCATTGTACTCCCACAGCATGAAGCTCTTCCTATAGGGAGAAGTGGAGGAAAAACACCAAAAAGTGACTTAAATGTCACTTGTCAAAACTTTTAATAAGCCCTAACGTGGGTGTGGTGAAGTGTTAGTTTTAACTTCTTCCAGAGTTAAGTAAGTTTATGTCCTGTCTGCCAGTCTGGCATTGAAGGCATTTGAAAATGAGCCAGTAATTCTTTCCAGACTAGGGAGGCAGGTTGCTGATGTCTTCAGGAAGATCTTGCACTGAAATCCCAGATAAAAGGAGTTGTTACTCTTGGTAAGTTGTGTGCATGGTTTGGCTAACCCTTTCAAATATTGTAACTCAAAATGAAGACTTTTCCTTTTCTATAGTTGCTCCTTGTTAAATTCTGCTTAAAATACTGGTGTCTGAGGCATGGCATTTTATTCTCCATCCCTGATTTTTGTTGCCATTGAGTATTATAAACCCCCAAAAAGCTGATATGTTCTGTCTAACCAATACAATAAATTACAATACAAAAATTACAAAAAATACAAGTCAAATTTCTGGGAACAAAAACTCTACTTCAGGTCTGAAGTATTTTGCCTCTGTATCTAGTGAAGCAACACATGTATGCTTGAAAGTCTCTTTTGTAGAGGATAAAAGATATCATCACCTGCTGCAAATAGTGCTGTGCTTGTAGCCCTGATGAGCAGTGATTCCTCTACAGTTGTAACTACTATTGAAGATTTTGTAAATACACCACAACTTGGTCTTAAAAGTTCACTTCAGTTTCCCTTTCATCTGAGGATGTCAAACTAAAGAATTAGTTCCTATCACCAGCTTTTGGTTTACTGCCTTTCTTGTTTTATCTCATGCTTCCCTGGTTCTTATTTCACATGGCAATGAGACCAAACTTACCCAGTCTACTGTATTTGTGAGCTTCTGTACTTTTAAAAGAAATGGTTCCAAAGTTTTTAGTTACACTTTACCATGGAGTTGTTTCTGACTCTGTTAGTTCTTGTGCAGAACCTGTGCCCTATTACAGTTCTGCCTCCCTAGTTTATATGTAAAGTATCTTGGGCACACTGCAGGCCTGATCAGGAGGTGAATTATGGTGCTTTTACACCATCTTGATGTGTAATATCAGTAAAACCTCAGGTGTAAATTTGCAATAGATTATTAAGAATCTTTAGTTGATAACAAAGGTGCAGGAAGAGAAGCAAAGCAAAACAAAAAAAAAAGATAAGCAGGGAATGTCGTTCACAGTTTTACTCACTGATGCAACTGAGAAACATTGAACAGAGAATTGTCTTCTTTTTCCACATATTTTCAATCTCATGGAAGTTTTAAGAGTAACTACCTTGCCCTGTGCAGATTTAGGAAAACATTGAAGTTATTTTTAAAATTATACATGTAGGGGGTGAAAGGCTAGATAAAAGAAAATGACAGTAACTTTTATTTAACGTCTCCATACGTTATTAACTATTCAAGCCAGTGCCGTGCAGATAACAGGCCATTAAAAAACCTTCTTCAGACAGGGTTCTTTCCTTGCCTGGAGGATTATAGCTGCAGGGTTTAGCAGGGGGTGGGGGGGAGAAAGAAGCATTAGGCTGTATTGGAGTTAAATCCAATATTGCCTGGAGGTTGTGCCTGTGCTGGCTGGCCCTCGCTGTTTGCCTGTCTGGCAGCACTGTGGGGTTTTCACCCCAGTGGTACCTCAGGCTACCAGGATGTTACAGCTGAGGGCTTGGAGACAAGCCAGGCAGGCAGGAGCTCAGGTTTACCTTCCACAGAGAGGTTCCAAGGTGAAAGTGAAGAAAGAAGCCAGTTCTGATGGAAGGTTTCAACTCAGAGTTTTATTCCTGGCCCAAAGGCCTGAGAGTCCAGCAACAGCTCCACCAGAACCCCGACTGCATGGCTGTTGGCTCTTTGAACCAGGGGAGAGGGGAGGGAAGGAACACAGGTGTCACAAACCAGGTACGGGGGGAAGTCCTAAGGGACAGAGGACACTTGGATGGCCCAATGTCTTTCCAGGGGTGGGAAGCATCTTTTAAATTCTGCCAACCACTCGACGCCCTTCTGGAATGCCAGGGTTGACAGGCAGCACTCATCAGGGGTCAGGATGTGGAAAGGAGGAATGATTGACAAACCTGGCAGGGGAATCATCTGGGAGGGGCCTGGGGTATCTGACACACACAGCAACACGGGTGAGGAGGGAAACCATCGGATTTCAATGACAGAAGGAGCTGCAGACGGCGCGGAGGGTGCGGGAGCCGCGGTTCCCTGTGAGGGCCGGCTGCTGTGTGCCTGCCCACAGCCCAAATCCGGACCGCTATTTATTTCAGTGTCAAAATTCGGAGGTAACTACCACAACAAAAGAGTAACTGCAGCATCCTGCTCTAGTAGGAGTAACTGACTAGTTTTGTAACTGAGTGGGTTTTTAATTTCCATATCCTTCTTAGGACAGATCTGGTTCTAAAGCTGGTGACGTGTGACAAAAGTGAACTTGTCACGTATCCACAGATTTGGAGGTGCAGCTGACAGCTGAAATCTGATGAGTCTAGAAGCCCTCTTCACCCTTCCCAACCCAAATCACAATAACTCGGACTCCAAACAAGACATAGAAATGTGAGGATTCAAGCAAAAATATTTCACTCAGGCACATCTAAAGTAATTTGTGTTTTTCCAATTGATTACCAAATTGTTTGGAAATTCCATCAGCAGTGTTATGTTTCCCCTAGCTCTTTTCCTCCCCCCATAAAAAACTCACGAGTTAAGGACAAGACTGCTAGGGGCAATTGCAGCTGGGTGGGATGGTCCCAAGCCCAGGGAACTGTCTGAAATCAGTGGGGCTTGCAGAACCCCCCATGCCCCCATCCTCAGGCACAGGCAGCTGTCACTGGGGTGGGCAGGGCACAGTGTCCCTGACTGTGAGCTTCTGGGACCTGTTCCCTGCTGGTTCTTTGTGGGCAATAATGGCCCCTGTCACTTTCCTACTTGTACCAGTGTATCTAATCTTAGCCCAGCAGCTTGCCAGAACTGGAAACTTGCCTTAAAAAGAGGAAAAAGAAACTGAGAAAGGGAAGAGCTGACAAATGGTGTCTTTTGTAGGTGGGAAGAGCAAGATGAAGGAAGGCTGATTTGAAAAAGTTGCTGTTTGCATAGATGATCTGATGAAATTCAAGTTTTTGAATATGCCCCAAATTTATGGGTCATTATTATGTCTTTAGTGATGCAGACATTTGTCTGAGTATTACCTTCAATCATGCACTGAGAGATACTTATTGCCAGTGGAATTATCATTATGTTACAAAAAGAAATCTACTGTATTTCTTTTGCCAATTTGACTCACCACTCTATTAAGTTACATTTGTTCTTATTTAGAAGCTATTTTTCAGATACCCATTTCAAATCCAAGTAAAAAATTATTTTCAAGATTTTCTTTCCAATTCAGATAAAAATGACACAGGCTGTCAAAAGTAGACACATTTCCAGGTAATGTTTGTCTTTCTGTTTTTACTAATCCCCTGATGATACTGTTGTTTTCTCCTTACCTGTTGGTCACTCTGTAGCCATCATCATGGGTGAGTTTGCTGAACAGCAGAGGAGGTAAATCACTTATTTTTGTGCAGTACCGGGGGCAGAGGAGACCAGGTGAGAGCAGGGTCAGACATCCTGTGCAATCATGCAGCTTCACAGTAGTGAAGTGCAAACAAAGGCTGGACTACACACCTCACATGTATATATATGTGTATATATATATGTATATATATATATATATCTGATAAATCCTACACTGGTTCTAAGAAAGGAAACAGCAACCAGTAGAGAAAAACTCATCAATTTTTCATTCATGTCTATTTGTACAGATTTCTACAGACAAAAAAGGTAACGTTCCATGGCAGGAATGTCTGCAAAATGGGAGCGATTGCAGAATGCCACCATAAAACTGAGGCTTGTGAATGATCCCAAACATTGATCATTTTATATGAGTGCCATCAGGGTGTCCTTGGGCCTATGGCTGCAGGTACTTTGGGACAACAAAGGATTGGGTGTGGCTTGGGGGATCAGTGTGATTCTTTTTCCCTTCAGTGTAAATTAGGGATATGCCCATGGCCAGTGAGGAGGTGAAGGATGTTGGAGGAAGGAATGGGAGGGAGCAGTGTGACCCTCAGCTGAAGGATTTGCTGTTGGATTGGCATTGCCAGGGGGCTCACTTGCAGGCAAGGAAGAGTATGGAGGAAGACAAGGGGATATTGGAGAGGATGTTCATGCACTGAAGGTAAGAAACTACGAAGGAAACTAATCAAGTGAGTAATTGAAAATTACTGTAATTTTCCTTTGAAGAGAATAAAAGTAAACTCACCCTCTGTGCAATTAGCGAGGAAACATGTTAACAGTTATCACAGCTATGTGGGAAAGGGAAGTGAAATAGAAAGGTAGAGAGACTAGTGATGAAATTGGTTAATTTTTTTCACCATTCTAGCTTCCCCTAGGCTAGGAGGTGATTTTTCTGTCTCGTGATTGTCAGGTTTGAGTCATGATCTGAACTGAAGAGCTGGCAACACAGCAACTTCTAGTCAGGGCTTGAAAGACATATTTCTTCCTTTAGTTTGAAGAGATAAAGGTCAAGAAGACACCTGGGGCATATCCTCAGAAGCCTAAGCAATGTGTAGATGTTGTAGAAATGTTTAGCAGCTTTGTCTAAATTTCTCCTGCAAAGTCAAAATTTGAACATCCTGTCTCGCACAAAAGTAGAGCAATAAATCCAGGCCTTGCTGTGCTTTAACCAGGTTTCTGTATGCCAGGTGAGAGACCGAGAAGGGAATGAGTTCAGGGGAGCTCTTTGACATGTTCCTAGCAGATCTCAGTCTCTGGACACTGAAGCTTGAAAACTCCTCACCCATTTTACAATTCAGAATTGAGGTTCAAGCTTCAGTCCAAGATCATGTATTTGGCACCAGCTCTGGACAGCTCTCTTCCAATGCTGTGGGTCCTTTGTGTGTCCCTTTTGGGGAGCCCTCCCACAGTATGGAAGCCAGACACCAGTTCCTTTGTACTTCAGCCTGCAGACCAAGCTGTGTTTCCCCCACCTGGAGGCACAAAGTCCTTCAGTGGCCTTAGACCACAGCAGTTCAGGTGTGGCTTTCCTGTCTGGATATTTTATACTCAGGTGCTAGCCATCTTTATATGATGCAAATTTTTGCAGCTGTGTTTGGAATTTTTGATCTTCAGAATGAAGCAAGCCATGGCTAAGAGGTATGGAATTATTGCTGAATTTGCTCTTAGTATCTAGTCTAAAACTACTCTCTTTTAATTTAGAGGCATTAAAATGCCCCAGCAGTACATACTGCTCTGCCAAGGATGGAGAAATCATAAGTTCATGACTTACCTTACCAGGCAGGCCTGCTCCATAACAGGCAATTGACAGAAGACATAAACCTCATAAATAGGTTTTCTTTCTCCACTCTGTTTTACAAAATACCATTGCCTGTGTACAACTGCATGAATTTTCAGCTTGGGTTTGTGGAGAGGCTAAAAGAAGAACTCACTGGATTCCTGTTTGTGCATGCTTTTCTGACCTTCCCTATATAACTATATCCCTATGTTTTTATGGTATTTGGGAAAAAAATGCCTCTGTGTATTTGTTGTCATCATGTCATTCATTCACTTGCTCTGGAGCTGTTCTCATCCTTGCAAAACTGAAGCTGCCTGCAAATGCTTTGTCCTTGGTCTCTTGTTCACTGCCATGTCTGCAACAGGCAGGGTGGTCCCTCAGCTTGACTTCTCTAGCTTGGGCAGCCATCCTTAACCTGCAGTGAACCTTCATGGGATGGTTCCTCTAATTTAAGAGAAAATAAAAATATGCTAGTTCACAATACTTCTACCTACTACTGCAACAGCGGTGTATTACTTATGGACTTTCAGGAAGATGGTTTTTATTTAAGCTACTCTCTTTGAAAGACACAGTGGTTCTTTAAAAGCTACTGACATTTTGAAATGTTAACGATGGTCGCCATGGAAGATAGATTAGTAAGAGAAGACAAAAATTCCCAGGGAGCCAATAAACTATATTTATTACATAGTTCTAGTTACATCTTTTTACCTGTTAGCTTCTCTTAGGATATTACAGATAACTTTCTATATTCTTCCACATCTTGTTCTTTTGGGTTTCTTGTGCAACACAAAGTGGATGCCCACTGGACGCCACCAAACTGATTGATGCTGTGTTGCATTTCTGTTTTAAAGCTGTATTTGTTTCTGCCCAAAATGTGGATGTTTTATTTTGCTACACCTGAGCACGAATGTAACCTCCCTCAGAAGTGCAAACTTACCTTTCTGGAAAAGTTGATATTTCCTTACCAGGGTGTTGAAATCAAACTAGGAGATGTTCTGGGAAAGGTTATCATTCCACAACATGGCTTTCAGAAATATACTAATGTAATCATTTGACTAACGGCTTTAGAACATACCACATCTTACAAGAGGTAGAAAACTTCACTGTCACCGGACAGTACCTTCAACTGGTGATAGCTTGCTCATAAGTCTGTTTCCTCAGAATACCTTCTCCAGGAATGTAACTGGTTATCCTGCATTGCTCTCAGCAAGACAGATGCCCATCTGAGAGATGAATCATCTCATTTTGCTTTCAGGATTTTGATTTATGCTCCATTGGAGATACTCTGGAAAATGGCAACAGCTTTAATCCTAGGGAGCAGACTGAATTGTGCACCACCCCTCTTTTATTCCTGTTAAAAACATAATGCTCCTCTAGTTTTTTAGATTTATGTCAGAATGATTCCTTTCTTTTTCTTCTGTGAATGCAAATGCCTTGTCAATTCTCTGTTTTGCTCTCCATTGTGCATTTCACTGGCCTGACCTGTGCTTTCCTGCTTCTGAGCTAAGCAGAGTTGCAGTTCAAAGTCTGGTGAAGAGCTCTTTCCACTCATGCTTGTCAAATTGAAAGTCATTTTTGGAATGCTGAACTTGGGAACTTTGGCATTTTCTTTCTTGATTTTTTTTGCTAGTTCAAAATGAGTCATCTCCTGCCATTTAACATCACAAAGAATTAAGGCAGTTGTCTTTTAGGGAGGTTGAGTACAGTATGAAAAACAAGGAGAACAGAAGAGTGGCTCTCCTCACCCTCAGACTGCAATACTGTGCTTGGACAACTGGCCTTACCCTGAGCCTGGTCACTGGGGCATCAGCTGTTGTTTCAGAAGGTACCTGGAAGTGTCTAAGAAAAACAATTTTCCTGTCAGTGAGCTTTGTGTTCTACAGGAATCTGTAGTCAGTGGAAATTTTTTAAGGAGCAGCAAATAGGAAAACATCGATGAGTGTGAGCCTGGAATTTGTTTTCCGTTTTTCTACTCCATATGGGAAAAAAATCCATCAAATAACCCTAGAAAATTTTGCAAAACGCTTTTCTGAGAGATATAATGATGTTACACACAAACACAAAAAGTGGGGAAGTTTGATCTATTATCTAGATGCATGAACTCATTGCATTGATCTCCTGCAAGGAACGACAGAGAAATGAGAAACTGTTTATCAGGAATAGTCCTTGGCTTGTCCCAGCTCCCAGACTCTGGCTGGGAAGTTTTTGGGAGGCTACTGGTCAGCATGGGCCAAAACAGAGCCAGGCACATCTGTAGTGATTTCAGCTGTAGACAGCTGTAAATTCTGAGTGTGTCTGAGAATGTTCCCTTTCAAACATAAGGAATATTATTATTTTTTGGACTATCTCACTGAGCTGAGTGCCATTCCTCTGCACACCTCTGTTGTCACCTGACCCACGTGGAATTTGCAGGAAGATGTGTGCATGGAGGCTGTGCAGCCAGGAGGAGTCAGAGGCAGCAGTGGCAGAGGGTCCCTCCAGCAGCTTTTCTGTAACACTGTGTGGAGGAGCAGTCAGAGCACAGTGAGGCATGGCTGGAGCTCTCCACAAGAGATGAGGCAGCTGGTATGAACATCTCCTATAAAAATTTCAATTGAAACACAAATCCTGGCTCAGCAAGAAAGAAGCAAGTTAGAGATTTAAATGGGTCTTGTGTGCAAACCTTCATGAATGTCAGGCTTTGGACAAGAGCCTAATAAATACTGACTTGTTTAGGAACAAATTTAGTGGCTAATATCTTTACCAACAAGAGGGGCAAGGTGATGGTGTCCTCTAGAGTTTAAATATAACCTGCTACTCTGCTGGAGTGAAAAGAGATATACATTAAGGGAGACATTTATCTCCTTTTCTGGCACAACAGATTCATGTCCTCTCTAAAGTAATCTGAAAATTAGTTTCCAATACACAATAAATTTTGCCTTTGTTCATAATTTTAGTAATGGACTTGGGCCAAACCACAGCATTTACCGTCTTTTGCATAGTTTTTGTTTTGAAGCATGTGGGGAATTTACTAACATTGAATTTAACCCTAAAGGATAGGAGAATTATTCCAGAAATTACTTGTGTTGTATTCTATAGCAACAGCATGTGCTTTGGGAGTTAAATTCAAGCCTTTGTAGGTAATAAATTGTGGACCATAGTGCACATCGATTACATTCTATAAGATATTTTATGAAATGAATGAAAAAGAAATTTTTTTTTCCTGGCAGCTATGGTGTTACAGTGAAATCAGTTCCACATACCTGTCTGCTATGTCTGAAGTAGCTTAGAAATGCCAGAACATCAGTTTATTCCATGTGGTTCAAAGCCTATGTGTACCTTAATTTTTAAGAAGTCTCTAGCTCTGAAATATTTGAATGTTGACCTTCCAGGAGCAGCATATAGGTCCAGATACCCAGAGTTTGGTGTAGTGCTGTGTGGATGTCAGGACTTGGATTCACTCACTCCCAGGAACACCTTAAAACAGATTACAGATACAGTGATAGGACAAAAGGGAATGATATTAAGCTGAAGAAGGTCATATTTACATTAGATATTAGGAAGAAATTTGCATGAGGGTGGTGAGGCACTGGAACTAGCTGCCCAGAAAAGCTGTGGATGCCCCATCCATGACAGTGTTCAAGGCAGGTTGGATGAGGCTTTGAGAAACCTGGTCTAGTGAAAGGTGTTGGAATTAGATGATCTTGAAGGTACTTTCCAACTTGCACTATTCTACATTTCTATGATTTTTTTCATCTCTGGAGAGGTAATTAGAAAAAATTTACATGACATATTCTGTGATGTTAGAAAAGGGACCAAACAAACACAGGTTCATGAGGCTTGATCCCAAAAATTTCAACTCTGTTAATAAAGATATGTCCACATATTCAAGCCTACGTCACTCAAATATTTTCTTATTTCATTTTTGCTTATTTTTTGGTTCTCACTGAAAATCACATGATAGTAGAAAAGAGATTTTGATAGTTGTGAAAACAATACTAATTATTCCATTGCCAAATTGTTTAAAAAGCCCATTTAGATAAATGCCATAAGTAGATGGGGATGTTTTTCCTGAAAACCAGAAATCTTGTGCACTGGATAGTTTGATCATCTGTGCCTGCAATGGCAGTAATTACCATTACATTTTAGTGTCTGCTTTCAACAGAATCAGCAGAGCTTGATTAAGATTAAGAATCAACAAAAAAGATCCAGGAAGGAAAAAATGACATCTGGATAAATCCATACTTATTTGAAGAAAACAATACATGGGAAAAAAAATTGACTCATAAAATGGTTTTGATTGGAAGAAACCTTAAAAATCATCTAGTTCCAACTTCACTGCCATGGGCAGGGATGACTTCCACTAGACCTGGGTGTTCAGGAGCAGGGGAGGAGAGGCTGGAGTTGAGGTTCTCTCTCCCAGCCCATCTCACTGGGGCTGGATAGGACTGTCAGGCCATGGATAAAACTCCTGCTCAGATGGGGATGGGATGGGGGCTCCTACAGCTCTGTTCAAGCATAAACATGGCTGTAACCCATGCAAGACCAGGTGCTCATTAATCAGCTGGTCTGTGTAGGTTTGATCTTTTGCCACCAGTTTTGGTACTGATCACTGAGGAAGGGTTGCATCTCTTTGGCTTTGGGGTGGCCTTCACTTACCACACAGTGCATGTCCCTTTGTGAGGCAGTTGTAGGAAAAAAGTCCCACTTTCACCTGGTGGGGCTCATTTTCCCGGTTGCCCCATAGCCAGAGGAGGGAAGGACTCCCTAGGACACAGTCTGAGCAGCAGGTGGGAGGCAGGCAGCCTTTGTGGGTCTCTTTCATTGCCTTGGAAAACTGAGAGTCCTTTCCCCCTATGAAAATCCTTTGCCATCAGGAAAGTTTCAATTTTTCACATCTCACCTTAGCATAAAATTTTCATTTCTTCTTGGGGGTGTAAAAGACCAGGACTTTATCATCATTATAGTGATATACACTCAGGGCCAATACATAGAATCTTATATAGGCACAATGGCAGTTAGAGTCTCACCAGAATTTAATTTTTACTTCAGGAAAATACTATTTTAAATTTTTTTCTTTTTGTTTTTTAATTGTTTATCTAAAAATTAATTATGTGACGTGGAAACAAAGCCCTTCATCNAGGATCATTTTTACTTCAGGAAAATACTATTTTAAATTTTTTTCTTTTTGTTTTTTAATTGTTTATCTAAAAATTAATTATGTGACGTGGAAACAAAGCCCTTCATCCAGTCCTGGTTACAGCTGGGACAATACTTTTAGTGGGAAGCAATGTAATGCTCTCTTTCACTTATCACCATGACATCCAAGCAGAACTTATTTTTTTCTTAATCTTTCTGCAAACTGCACACATTTATCAGCTCTCCAGCCTGATATTCCTGGCACAAAATGATTAAAGGTGTGACTCCAGCAACCCTGGTATCTCTGAAAAGCTAAGCAATGTCAAGATAGACAGGGAAAGAATAATTTAGATAATTCTCAGGTTCATTTCTCTCCCTGTCTGTCATATCTTTCTATTTAAAAGTAATTTGTGTAACTGTAAAATTGGAAAGTGATTATTAGATTACTGAGCAGTTGGGCAGAAATTTGAATGAGGCAGATTTGATAGCTGTAGGAACTTAGCTACAAAAAGCTGGCACTTAAGTTTACTTCCTCAAAGGCCTACTCAAACCATAACATTTAAAAACTATTTTGAATAATCTAGAAGAGACAGATTTCAAACCTACTCTGCTTGCAGACCTTTTCCCATTTCTCAGGTGCTGACAGAGAAGCCCTTTTTAAAGGTGCTCATGGCCCAACTTGTCATACTCATTTCATGTCAAAATCTAGCCACCTGTGCTATTGGTCATATGCCTTTCTTGAAAAGAAAAGCCTGTCCTTTATCACTGGTATTTATAAAACAATAAAATACTAGCAATAAATATTGCTGGTCACTAGCGTTGTTCTGTGAGCAGTGGATGAACTCAGCACAAGAAGTGTGAGTCCAACAGTGAGATTTGGGCTCTGGGTAGGAAGGAACAATTTTAAAACTAGCCCTTATTTTTCTTATACTGTTAGAAGAAAGCTTTTAGACTTTATGAGCAGTAAAACTCAGGCCACTGCCCTGATTTTAGGTATCCTCTGTTTTCTTTGTACAGTCAGATTTGTTTTGGTTGGGGTTTTTTTTCTGTCCTTCTTCATGCATTCAGATGTTTTGGATAAGTTGTAACTGCCCAGTATAAGACATGGGCCATTAAGTGTGAATTTGCTACTGCAAAATGCCCTTTGTAGCAGTAATGCTGGAAAGACATGACAAAGAGAGAAGTTCCCTTCCACCCCAAGGGTCACAGGCACTGAAGGGGGCTCTGGCTTTGAATGTCATTTACAATTGAGCACATAGTAATAGACCTGCACCAGGGCCTTCTAGAGCCTGAGAGATGATTATGGTGAAATTTTATGCCAAACATGAGCTGGGGATGTTACAGGTCTCCTCTCTCCCTGCCTGTGTGTCCTGGTGGGGTGCTGTGCTCCCAGTTACGAGTGGGGCCAGAGCCATGCAGAGTCCTTTCTGCCTCAAGCTGCTGCTGCAGCCTGTGCTGCATTCAGTTTATTCTGCTGCTCAGAATTAACGCGGGCTGTGATAGGCATGGCCAGCCCCCTTTCAGCCTCATCTGACAATCTTTATCAGGGGAAGACCCATCAGACCTCCCCATGCATCCAGATGCCCTCTCTGATGGGACAAAGTGACCTTGAGCAGAGGATGAGTGGAGATGAGGCAGCTCCTCTGCTCCCAGAGGAGGATGAGCAGCATCTGCAGATGGGTTCCTGAGTTTTCCCAGCCTCCCTGCAGGCACATTTCACCCTTTACTCTTGCAGCAGCTCTTGCAGCAGCTCTTGCAGCAGTACAACTTCATTGCTTGCTGTGTGGTGTCAGCCATTGCCACAGTGACACCTGAGGTGCCGAGAGAGGTCGTGGGGCACAGCTCACCCTGAGGCAGACATTATAACTGTGGACATTTTGGTGTTTGTTGATGCTGTTGAAAAGTGATCTTTAAAATGTGCTTCATAGGATGTCTCTCTTTCAGGAGAGCTATTTAAGGTAAAGCATTATGTAACAACTGGAAGTAGATAGTCAGCTATTCAAAGCTGATTACCTCTGCTGATGAAAGGACTAATAATATTCAGCAACTGTGCAGTGTATGTTTATTGTGGAGCAGATGTTGGGAATTGGAGTATATGTTGAAGAGACTCCATTTTCTGTTTATTTTCAACATGATCTTGTGTGAGTGTATATTCTTGTGACTCATTTGGGAAGATTAACTTGTGCCTCCCAAGTTCCAATGCCCAGCAAGGCACCTGGAAAGTTCTCAATGGGTTTTGGTAGAGCCTGTTCATTTAGCATTGTCTTAATGAGGAGCACATTTACACCACCCACTGGTTCCATCCAGATGACACAGACTGGAATCTGCTGCTCTAGAATATCAACACAAATCACCGCTTCTATTAAAGCTGAGTCAAGAGAATAAAATTATTTAGCAGCAACTTTATTTTATTTTTTTGCTACATGGTTTTAAAGCATAGTGTAACTGAGTGTTGTGGAATTTCTATATTGTGATGGTCAGGTGTAATCACTAAGAATTTCCAGACTGATACATGTAGCATTTTGAATTTTAGATGTTAATTAAAGCTTTTCCTGATTCCTATTGATTTCCTTTTTTGGACTTTTTCCATCAGCCAGGGGGAGCACAGTTAAACCCTGGCTCTGTGGGTAATGTATGGATGAGAGAAAGTAGCCCCATTTTGCAGAGCTAGAAGTGATACTCTCAGTAAGGCTATGGCTTTTTCTCTGCTTCACTGTAAAAAAAATTTCAGGGTAAAATAAGTTCTGAGCAAATAAAAACCCTCTCATCTGTACCACATGCTTCTACTGGAGACAGAAATATACGGATTAACAGGAGAGAGGCTTTTCTGGGTGAAGTCACTCAAAGATTCAACAATTATCTCTTGTATTCTGTCATTTAAGAAAATTGCACTGAAAGACTGATTATAGTGTGGAAAAAGAGAAAAGGATGAAGGGAGCTGAAGCACAGATTATTCCACTTGAAGTTAGAAACACCTGTGTCTGTGTATTTCTCACTCCCACCAGGGTTGGAGTATTCAGAGTAAGAGAATTCAGAGCTACTCTTAGAGAGTAAGAGAAATTGTCATTACATTACTCCTCACTACGTGATTTCTGGCTGTTCATAGCCTTGTTGTGATAAAGTTTTTATCCTGTCATCAGGTTGACAATGATTTAGTCCAGAAGTTTGAATCTGTGAGCACTAGAAAACTGTTGCAAAAGGCCATGAGACAACCATGGAAGTAGCCTAGTGCCTTGTTAGAGAGGAATTGAGTCACCTTTCCGCAATTTATTCCTTAGCACAATCAGACAAAAAACCTTCCCCAGCTCCCACAGACATCTACTCTACCATCCTGCTGAACCTGCTGGTATGAAAAAAAAGGAAATTGCAATTGAACCCCACTAGTTCCTGTTGAATCCAGCAAGAACACAGTTTATGTCTTCCATTTCTGCCACCAAGTGAGTCATCACCCCTGGAGGTATCTAAAAGACATGTAGATGTGCCAGGTTCAGTGTTGAACCTGACAATACTGGGTTAACAGAGGGACTTGGTGGTCTTGGAGGTGTTTTCCAACCTAAATGATTCCATAACTGTTGGATTCTGTGGGTTGGCTTCATTTCTCATCAGTACAGCTTTGGTTTGTGACCTGCAGGACTGAACTGCATCTCCTTACAAGCTCTGAGCAGTGGTTCAAACACACACGTGGTGGGCTTGAAGTGGGAGTGAAAATGTGTGTAAGTCACAATTCTCATCAAAAGCCTACAGGATCACAGACCTAAAAAATGCTGTTTGCACCAGTGGTGTATAAGCTGCTAGAAAGCAGAAAACAATGGCATTGATGGGTACTATGAGGAGTGGGCTGGAAATGTATGGAGAGTGAAGGTGTTGTGAGAATTATGCTTAAAGGAAGCAGCTGAGACTAAGAGAAAGGATGTTCTCAATGTTTAGGTGCCATTTTGGAGCCAACACAGAGGCTGAAAAATGTGATTTTCCCACTCTGTATCCTTAGCAGTGCCCTGAAAACACTCACCAGGAGCCAGGATTTTGACCTGGTGAGGCAGGCTGAGAGCACCCACTGCGCAGCTCTAAAGTTGTTTGGCAAATTCAAACAAGGGAATAGTTCCAATTTGTGCAAAAACAGTGGATTTTGCTTGAGAGACTAAATTAAAAAATGTTTTACTGCACCTGAGCCATCTTGTCATGTATAAACCCAGGCTTTAGCCCCAAAAACACTGAATCTATGTTATCACACGTTATTTTCTTTGCACATTTTGCTAGAGTACATAAAAAGATGCCGGCATCAATAGATTAATATAACTCTCCATTATACTGCCAATATAAACTAAGCAATATAGAAAGGACTCCACTATTTCAGTATTAACAAGATCATAAAAATTCATGAGGCATTCAAAGCTGCTAGTTAAGCTGTGTGAGAATTTCTGAATATGCTCTGTGTAGGACTTGACTGAAAATAACTCACAAAAACTTAGTTTCAGTGGCTTTTTAAGATGCTCTAAGTTCTGCAAGAATTATGATTTGCCTATTGTTATTTGTTATTGTTATTTGGTCCTGGATTTGCACAGACAGCTCTCACAGAAGTACACGGATATTGCAAACTTTGCATCAATAACGGGGAGTGAATGTAGAAAAAGCCAAAGCAGCAGGGATCTGGAATCCCTGTTCACTAATTGTACACAGTTGCATTTCTATTTGAAGGACTATAACTATTACAGTGATGATTTCTAGAACTTTTCCTTTCTAACTAAAAAAATCAAATCACTAAACTCTTGACAGATACATAAATAATTTATAAATCTCTGAACTGGTCTGGAGAAGAGATTCAGTTTGTGCAATTTAATAAAGACATACGTGATCCACATGTGCAAGAAGATACAGTTATTGAATTACTGCTATTAGAAATAGAAAAAATATGTTTAATATTGTACAGCACATAAAGTTGTATTTTATATGTAATTGTATGTGTGTGTATATATAATCATCTAAATATAAAGAACTCTGCATGAAAATACATATATAATTATTCCCCTATGCTGCATATGATTTCCATTATTCTGGGAATGGATTTAGTAACTGAATACAATTATTAAAATGAAAGGATATTTTTGTACACATTCCCTGTTTTAAATAAAAAGATCTCTGCACATGTAACTGTGGGAATGAATCACATAGCTGCACTACTGACCCATAAACAAGACTCCTTGGTGGGTCTGAGGTGCTTGTTTCTCTGTGCATAACTATTATTTGAATTTATTGCAGAAGAAACATTTGGAAAGAGCAATTATCTGAAAATCATTATTTTAAAAGATCAACTACCATCATAACAGCATAAGATATTTAAAGACTGTGAGCATACTTCATACTCTGCTGAATGTATACAAGGAATAACTGACTAATATTTAGCTGTCTACTGTATGTTTTTCCTTCTGTTTAGCACTGGGATACATCTGATGCAGAGTCATTAGTCACAGTGACAGAACTTTATTTGCTCCACCAATTACAATGAGGTCTAACCAAACTGGCATATGATTGCAGTGTCATTGTCACTGGGCTATCACACCTGAAGAAAACCCAGCTTTTGAGCATTACACATAATTCTTTTCCAAGTAGTGATTTTTTTCCTTGGACTAGAAATGTTTGTATGCTGTGTGTTAAATCTAATATGCTAAGGATGCTCCTTGGGTTGAAAGGTCAGCTGCCAGAGCCTGGCAGGGCAGAGCCTGGCATGTAGCTGCTATTTCTGCTTCTCACAACCCCTTCACAGTTTGCTTTTTGCCTGAGAAGCTGTGGGAAATATAAGCAGAATGCAGTGAGGGAGAGTGGTGCTGCTCCTCCTTGTGATGTGGTAGGAGCCCCACAGCCCCCAGGGCTGTCCTGCAGGGGAGCTGGCTCCTTCCAGGGCAACAGCAGATGGAGGAAGATGGAACTCCTGAAGCTTAAAAACCTTTATGAACCTTTATGACATTTACTCTTGTGTTACTTCTTCCTTTTTCTCATAGCCCTTAAGGTATTGTCCAGCTAACAAAAGCATAGACTTTGAAGGAAGTTGTGAAAATATTATTTGATGATTTATTAAATAATTAGCATGATTTTTTTTTGTTTGTTTTCTAATGTAAAAGAATCTGATCTCCCAGGTTTCTAAAGCTTGGGAAGATGCAAGAGTGGAGTTTTTTTGCTATGAAAAACACATATACAAATAAAGAGAACCCCAAAAATTACAGAATAAAGCAACAATTGAGTTTCATAAATATGAAGAACAAAATGTCCTAAAGCAGATTAGGCATTTGTCATGTATCATTTCAATAAATTTAAGTAACTGTGAAAAGACTAAACCAAGCACTTCTGCCAGGCTGAGGGAAAGGGAGTGGCTCTGTGACACTGTGTAGGAGCTTGGTCAAACTCAGTCAGCTCCAAGGAGGGCAGACCACAGGCTGGTTGAGTTGTGTGTGTAGGTCAGATAAAATATTACAGATAAATGCCCAGGGCAAACCTGGCCATTGTACTAATTCCTGCTGAGCATATTCTCAAAGCAGAAAGCAACTTGTACAGATGGTTTTAATTTCACTCTTCTTAGGTGGCAGCAGTAGGATCCTGCTTAGCTCCACAATAGGTCTGTAGGATCACAGGCTGGGGAGATGGGAATGTCTGCTGTTTACTGAGCAAGGATCCAGTCCTACTAATTTTTAACCTAATGATTAGCCCTCATTTGTGTTGCTTACCAGTCACTTTTTCACCACCAAAAGTATTTATGTGAATATTCAGTGCTGTGTAAAGGTTTTTGAGTGAAATCTTGACCCATGATGACAGGGAATGGTAAAATGCCAAGCATTGCTTACCTCAGGTTCCACTTGCAATATTTAATGGCAAAACCTCTCCAAGAACTATGATTTGGAGCTTCAGAGAAAATGGCTTTAATATTTGACTATTTTGGCTTTTTTTTGAGTCTGAAATATAAGAAACTTAAAGGACATTGCACTCTCAAGTAGAGCTGGAAAGAGCTTTCTATTGTTCACCTGGTGAAGCTGTTCAGGGTATAACTGATCAAAAGTGGCCATCAAATAGGCGTCCATGATCTAATATTATGTACAGAAGAAAGCATTGCTAATGTCTTTCATTTGAAAGATAAAAGAAATGTCTTTGCCTTCAAAATCTGATTTTTAAGTAGTATTGAGTAATTTAATGACAGTGAAAGCATGTATGATGTGTTACAATTTTCTGTCACTTCTAAATTTAAACCAAAAATTGTCTTAGAGCAGAGAACAATTTTGAATTTCAGAGTGATCATCTCTTCAGCACCACCTACATCCCAAGTGCCAACGTCACCTACTCCCTTTGGTCTCCAGCTCTTTAAGTTGCTACTGTGGAGTACAAAGCTGACCCCATTTAGTAAATAGCTTGAGAATATTTAGAAAACCCATTTATTAAGTTTCTGCAATTTTTAATAATTGGAGTCAGCTGTCCTGCTTCATAGTGAACACACAAGCTTGCCAGACATGCTGATCCTCCATCTACTATTGCTGAATTGTTCGAATTTTTTTCTTTCTTACTAACGTTCATTTCTCATGCTTATTAGCAAAGGCTGTGAACAATGAGAAGAGGTTGAAACTTCTACCAAGTAACAGCTGTGCAAAATCTGAGTTAATAAAATGTAGCAAAGCTTTTAAAAGAGCTAAAAAAGTTCAGAACATAATCTCCCAATGGTTATCACTAGGCATAATGCTTCAAATTTAATATGAAAGCTCCCTTGTGTGGAAACAACTTGGGGTTTGGGTTTTGGGTTTTCTTGAAACAATGTGAGACTTATATGCTAATTTGCTTAAATTTATTTTAAGGCATCAAAGGATTTTCAAAGGAAAACATCAAAACTCTTTTCATCCAGCTAGAGAACAATTTGTATTGAAGACCCTCAAGAAACAGCATGCATTAACATAGTGCTCAGGCTGGGCCAAGCTAAATAAACTCTTCCAGGATCTAGTGATGCATTTTGTGCACCAGAATCTCTCAGCCTTTCAGTGGGGAGGCTTCATTGCCACCCCTCCCTTCTTTTCCCTCCTCTATCCCCACCTTCCCCTGACATGGGCTGTGCTTCGCCTCCAGGTGTGCCAACTCTTCTTTAGAAACAGCATTTTCATCAACTGAGAAGTGAAAGAGTCTCAAGAGGCAGAAAGGAGGGGGTCACCTCTCAGTGGGATGAAAGGGTGGCACTATGCAACCATGGCTCTCTTGCAGACAGGTACAGCTGCACTTTTAAACCTCTTTTACAGACTTTAGAGAGGCCATGAGCAGGGCAACCACAAGGAAAGTGAAAGAAACTTGGGAGTTTCTGGCTGGGCAGCTGCTGACAGATGAAATTTGTCTAAGAACCCATCCAAGTAGGCAGGCATTCTGAGATCACAATAAAGCCACTGCTCACTTTGCAACAGTAATCAAAGAAAACAAAATGCCAAAGGGATAACAGTGGACATCACAAGAAAAATCTAATATAACAAATTAAGTTTTCTAATGGAGTATCAGTTAAGAATAAACTTGGCCAGGAAAAACAGGATACAAGACAGATGGCTTATTTTTCAGTACATGACATCTATTCAATGTGCAATTAAAAATTAATTTAAAGGTAATAGAAAAGTTCAGTAATGCATAACCAAAGCTGTAGAATTCATTAGCACAAGTTAGAATTAATGAATTTTTATAGGAGTAGATATTTAAATTTATGATAACATTCATATTTAGGTTTGGCACCAGAAATAAAGAAAAGCTATAGCTAGTAAAAGCTAAGAAATTTCTCTAAGGAGCTGAATTACCTGTAGTTGGCCATTAGATCGTTCTTTTAAGATGTACAGATAAATTATGGATATAAGCTGATGCTTTTCTGGATCACTGCTCAGACAAGCTGTCACAATTTTTACAGGTTGCAGTGAGCACTATTTCCTGACCCAGAATACAAGAGAAGTGGGGAAAGCCAGCACTACACAAAAAATAAACCAACCAACCAAATAAATAAATAAACAAGACTTGATGAAGGTGGGGATAGAGGAGGGAAAAGAAGGGAGGGGTGGCAATGAAGCCTCCCCACTGAAAGGCTGAGAGATTCTGGTGCACAAAATGCATCACTAGATCCTGGAAGAGTTTATTTAGCTTGGCCCAGCCTGAGCACTATGTTAATGCATGCTGTTTCTTGAGGGTCTTCAATACAAATTGTTCTCTAGCTAGATGAAAAGAGTTTTGATGTTTTCTTTTGATGTCTTAAAACAAATTTAAGCAAATTAACATTGTTGTCTCTGCCTAGCAGTTTAGAAAAGTGAAAAATGAAAAATCTAAGGCTGGCCAAAAGGAGGAAGCCTTGCTAGACCACTTTTCCTAATTTAAGATCATGCAAACTTTAGCTAAAGTTGTTAGTGCAAGTGTCTGAGTCTCAGTGTGTCTGACCTGTCCAGTTCACAGCTTGATATAGTATCCAAATGGTCTAATCTATTTTATGTATAAGAATTAAAGCTGCTGACCTTTTCCCACGGGATGACAAAAAAATCTCTATATATATACACATATGCATATACATACACTGTAGAATTTAATTCAAAGAGATGAAATTCTATGAAATTTGGATTTAATGGATTAATTCCTGATTTCATCTTTCAAAATGTCCACCTGTATAGAAAATTGTATTTATCACTTTTGTAATCTTTGGCATGTTTGTTTTTCCTAAATAACTGTTGCTTTCTGATTTTCAAGTGTGAACTGTACAAATTTTTATATAATTGGGTGGAACAAGTCAGAAACAAAAGGTGGAACAAATGTAGAGGTGAGCATTGCATTTAGCTTCACTGACTTTTTTAAGTGAGAGGACCAAGAGAAAATGAAACAAAAATTAATGTCTCTGCATGGCACCTTACACAGCAGCAGACAAATTTCCTCCTGCATTTGTCAGATCATGCTCTTGATGGATTGTGTTTCAAGGGTCTGAAAGAGTTATATTTGGCTTTATACCTTTTAGGAGTAATCTTAAGACAGCCAACAACCTTAGCAGTCTCATCCTTGGTACTCTGCTTTGGTGTATGAGCCAGACTAAAAGTGTTCTCTTAAAAAAAACCCACAAAATACCCACAAATATTCAACTAACCAACTAACCAACCCACCAGCCCTCTGCCCCCAAATTCAGAAGAAATGCCTCAGGATCAGCACTTTTGCAGCCTCTGAATTATATGAATTATACCATTATTTTCCTAGACTGAGAAAACAAGCCACTGGTTTACTATCTAAAGAAGATAAAAATGTGCTGGGTTTCCCAAACTTAGAATTTCTGTATGTATGCTGTATCTTTCTTGGGTACACTTGCGTAGTCAAAACCACTGGAGAAGACTCCTGTTGACTTCACTACTCACTGTGTAAATGTCTCCTGAAAGCTTTTCTTGCATATTTTTATTTTAAACTCAAACCCCATGTTTAAAAGAGCTTAACTAGAGCGAAAATTTAGCAGGAACATCTCAAAAACCAGCTCGATTATCCACTGCCCATGTTTCTCTTAGGTCTTGGCAAAAGCAAGGTTAATGCAGCTTAGCCTGCAAGGAAGAGGGCTCCAGTGACTCAGGTTATGCATCATTGCTTACTGAGCTGTGATAACTTGATTAGGAATCCAAGTACCAAGCACTTGCCATGAAATTCACCTTTCCATAGAGCTCACTTTCAAATAAAATCACTTGTAGAGAGAATTAAGTATGGACTCAAACCTGAATGTTTTAACTGCACAAATGTTTACCTTAACAAACCTGCCTCAGTTTGGGCCTATGCATCTCAGGTTTTTAGATTTTTTCTGAACTCTGTTTATTAGAGTTAGACTGAAAGGAAAAGTCCACAGACTTTGAAAGTTTTATTTGTTTCCTAAGAATGTTTCATTAGATTTATTCTTCCTGCTGTGTGAGGTGATGTGAGCTTCGATAGTTTATATGTCTGTAAGGAAAAGCATGTAAAAATAGTCAAATGAAAGAAAGCAAATATCAAAGAGTTGGGTTTGGAGTGGGTTTTTTTACCCTTTCTTTTACCTTTTTTTTTTTTTTTTCTTCTGAAGGTGAAAATTATCCCATATGGATTATTACTCACATCTTCCCCCACTAGAAAGCAGATCCTTGTGGAGTGAAAATTGGCTTCAAAACCTGAAGTATGAAATTATGAAATTCAACTTTTTAAACATATTTCAGATTTCAGTTTTTGCATATCCTTGTAGCAGAAATAGTCACTTGACTGAATTTCTTATCAAAAAAGTAGAGCTGTAGCAACTCAAACTTATCCATTGCAAATGACAACTTTCCACAAAAAGCCTCACCAGTTTGAACAACTCTTATAAAGTTATTACTACCGCTAGCTAGTTTTAATAATTTTCTTCACACTGTTGTCTGCATTTTTATTTCTTAAGCCCAGTTTAAACATATGAAGGAATGAAGTGTTGGATCTGATTTTAGAATCAAAATGCTTAAAAAAATATACATTTTCATGGACCATTTTCTTCTCATAATTCCCAACCACCCAGCTGCAGGGTTCACAATGACTTGGGTCATCCAGACACAGGATTGAACAGTCTTGTACTGGGACATACAAAACCCCAGGGAACTGAAACATGTGCATGTGTAGAGGTTCAGATTTACCCAGAACAAAATTCACATCATTTTAATTTTATTCCAAAGGTTTATTTTACAATCACTGTGCATGGACATGGTTGATCACACAGACTTGTGGTATCCATACAAACACCACCTCACAGTACCTCACCTCAGCGTCAGACAGGAAAAGGGAATGTGCCACCACACAACACTTGCTGACAAACACACAGGCTATAGACAATTTGATACATTCAACAACAAAAAATAAATGATAAATTGCTCATATTTTCTATGTCCTCTCATTGCTGGAGAAATTATAGCAGCGTAACAATGGAAAAAACTTTATGGAACAACTTCAAGAATGACACAAAACTCTCATTGGGTCAGAGACGAGAAAGTTAATGAAGTACTGGCACATCTGAAACTTCCACAGCCCAAAGCAGAGGACACTTTCCTGGCCAGTGAACAAACACTAGCTTGGGCTGGAATTGCTTTGAATATGGATGGCAACAAAA
Organism: Thryothorus ludovicianus; assembly: GCA_013397245.1. Classification (NCBI taxonomy): domain Eukaryota; kingdom Metazoa; phylum Chordata; class Aves; order Passeriformes; family Certhiidae; genus Thryothorus; species Thryothorus ludovicianus. The sequence goes on from VZTB01018223.1 coordinate 1,431,650, forward strand.
ATCTGGTGAGATGTGGAACCCCTGTCCCACACCATACCCAGCCTGTAGCAGCTCTTTGACCACACAAGAAGTGTGTGCCCTTCTCAGGGAGGGCAAAGGAAGAAAGGAAAGCAGGACCCCTTGCTGTTAGTGCTGTACAAGGCCCCTGAGCTGTGATAGGAAATTCTATCAAGACATCTCTACCTATGCACTCAGAGCTGGGCTCCAAATGCAACTATAGGCAAATCTATGATGACTTTCTTTAGTTGCAGAAGTCCTGACTTCTGATACAACTGCTGTATCAGGTCAGCATGATATTTAATTGAAGTTATCCAATGGTAACAATTTCAACAGTGCCCATAATATACATTAATGAACAGCACTAAATGTTATATTCTTCTCCTTCTAATAATATTGGTTTTCAGTCTTGCCACCTTGGCTCAAAGCAGATCTCATCATACCATGTTAGCCCAGCCCTAACTACAAAGGAAAGTAATTCCCAGTCTGAAGGAGAGGGTCTGAATTTGCCAGTCTTGCCCTGCAGGCTAAAAAGGAAGAAATTTTTCATAAAATTTTCTGGAGGGCTGGCATTCACACTTAATGTTTTCATGGCAATTCACTTAGCAAGGCTCATGTAACCCTTGGGATAGGGAACTAAAGGCACTGAAAGGTAATATTTTCATTTGGTGTATATATAATTTTATAAATGCTTTTTAAAATGATATTTTTCTTCTGTTTTCTCCACAGTATTTGATTAGCTTCCACTTGTGAGTGTCAGTTGGTGTAATCCTGCATTGCTTGCTTTCTTAATAGTAGCACCAAATCCATACATTTTTGCTTTTTCATTTTTAATTCTCTTTCTCATAAAAATATTTCATTTTCTTACTGCTATACCTCTATTGCAGTAAAAAAAAAAAAAAGAATCCATAAAGTCTGGCATAAAAGCACCCACCAATTACCTAGTAATGAAATTGCTCTATTAGGTCAACTTAAGTCTGTGGCAAATATGCCACATACAAATAAATCACAGTCTAAAACTATATACATAAATTAGTAGTAACAGCTAAACATTAGGATCTCTGATTTTAATTTACAGTGTAATTTACAGTGTAGAACAAAAACAAAAAACAGCTTATCACTTGGAGAAATATAAACAATCCCCCCCAGATACTGGAAAATAATCATCCACTGTGTGTGTATATATATGAATATAAATCACAGAATCATAGAATAGCCTGGGTTGGAAGGCACCTTAAAGATCATCTTGTTCCAATCCCCCTCCATGGGCAAGGACACTTTCCACTAGCCCAGGCTGCTCAAGACCCCAACCAATCTGGACTTGAACAATTCTGGGGATGGGGCAGCCACAGCTTCTCTGGGCAACCTCTTCCAGTGCCTCAGCACCCTCACAGTAAAGAATTTCTTCCTAATATCCAATTCCTATCTATCCTCTTTCACCTTGAAGCCACTAATATTAAGCCATTGAATATTAATATATATCTATACTTGGAATATATATATTCATATATGCATACATATATGAATATATATGCAAATTTTCTTGCAGAAATGCTCCAAATGCATGAATTTCTAGATTAGTAAATATAACTTGTGGAAGCAGTTGAGTCTACTTACATGCTGCATGCTCTTCTTATGTCTTACTCCTATCTGAGAGCAGCTCAAAGACTTACTGACTTTTCATATAAAACAGCTATTAAATTTTAAAATTTTTATTACTCCTCAAGATCCAGGTACCTAGAGGGATCAAGAAAAACTATTATCAAAATTACTAACTGTAAAAATGATGTTCATTAAGAAAAAATCCCATGAATTGTGTGTTGAACCACTGAGAGCCTGCTGAGCCTTTATCTCACAAAATCAAGGAGTTTTACAAAGCTTTAGTCATCTTAGAAACTCATCAATGTGAAATAGGCCTGGCGTTTCAGAATCTAATGCCCAAATAAAAATTGGTGTTTAAGTAAGAAACATGTCCCCAAATTCCTGTGCAGAGATCTGAGCACTAAGTTATCAGGTCTCAGGGAAATTTGGGCCCCTAAGGCTTGTTTTAAAAGCAATTTGAAAAGAAAAGCAATAAGACCCTCAAACAATCAAAAAACCCCAACCCTTGGAATACTTCATGTTTGAATATTTGTTTCAATACTATGCCCTAAACATACCATCAGAGTCCTCTCAATTCACCATGAGGTGTAGTTTTCTTTTCTTATTAAAGCTTCTAAGTTTATTCTTAAAAAATAAAATTATGTAAATATATATCTTCAGAGAAATGCAGTGCCAGCAAACCCAGAAACTAGAGAAAACTCTATTACTAGGGAATCAGGATTTGCAAGTGAGACAAGGAAACTCATGAGGACCCAGAGCTGCTCATTTTTTGGAAGGTGGGAGATGTCCAAACAGTGCAACTGAAACTCAAGATACCTAGAAAATGAATGGGAGGTCAGGGAAGTGTCATGTCAGTTCTCATTCAGAGAACTGACAGCTTGAATGACATCTTGGGAAATGTAGAGAAATACATTCTGGTGCCATTTCAGACTTGCTTCTCAGCAGACCCCCACTGGATCTCTTCCCTTGTCCCTGCCACCTCCTCCTCCTCTTGGAGGGAGCATGCACACCTCCCTGTGAGCACATAGGGGTGCTCAGCCAGCTGCTGCTCAAAATCCTGGCTCCCCACCACCACTTCACATCTCCAAGTCTCTATTCCCCATCCCACTCACCACAGCACTTGCTTCACAGGTGCCAAGGAAACTCCATCTCATTTGTTTTATCAGTTGCCACTCCTCCCACCCCTCATTGTCTCAACCATTACCCCAGCTGCCAATGAGTTCACCCATACTCACTTAGAACATTTTCAAGGGGGGAGCAGTTCATGATGTTATAAAATATACAAGCTGTGCACTGCTATAAATTAAAAGAGCACACTTTCCCCCATCCCCTGAAAGAGCATCCTGGGTTTACACAATCCCTTTTTTGGTCTCTCCATTGTCCACTGAAGATGTGAAGTTTGATTCCTGTTCTTCGCTTGATTTCCTTTCCCCTGGGTAGTGGTTCATCTCTTGCATTTCTAAAGTTACTTTATTCCTTTTGGCAAATGCTTGGCTGATCTCATGAAATGTCTTATTTTTTGTTTCAGGTAGGACAAAAAACAGGTAGGTAGCTCCAGCAAGGCAGATGCCAGCAAACACTAGAAAGCAGTAGGTCTGTAATCCAGCCTGTGAATAGAAAACAGAGGAGATGGCCATTACAAAAGAGAAAAAAAATCAGAAGAAAGGCAGGAACAGTTTTAAAGAAAAAGTAGGGTATATGGAGCAATTTTTAGCCAAGTACGGTACACGCTGGCACTCATTGCTAGATGGAGTGCTGAGAAGTTCATAAAAATGCACAGAATTTTGGTTCTTCCAGCACTGCCTGTGGCCTGCCGACAGCAAAGCAGGCTCCTGGCAGAGCTGTGCTCTGAGCAGCCCTGGGAGACACCAGACTGAGCTGGGGCAGCACGGGCAGAGCAGGGAGAGCAGGAATCCTGCTCTGTACCCAACAGAGCCTGGCACTGCCCCGGGGTTTCTAGGAATGAGCAGATATTTCACTGGGTTGTTCTGCACACCAGCTCCTGGGCACAGAAACTGAGGCATGCTTTAGCAGTGCTGGGCACCTCTACAAAACCATGGAAAAACTGCCACAGCCAGGAGCATCTTCATCACAGCACTAGCAGGCATGGAGATTTGCAAAATAAATGAGGAAAAACCCCAAATAGCACACATTTTGTTATCACTCTTATGGTTACAAGAGTTCACAGCAGGAAAAAAAAATCCATAAAATGCAAAAAAATTTTTCATGCTAGAAAGTGTAAGAGTTAGTTAAGGGAATGCAAAGTACAGACTATATTTGAATGTTATAGATTTTACTTCACTGCAAAAACAAAGATAGTAGATGTAAAGAAGTTCATTTATAAATTGATTATAAAGATTTCAACCAGCCAGTAGGAGTTGTACTTCACTGAAATGTATTTCTTGCCTGGTGATTATTAGATCATTTAGCAGCTACCAGTTACCTTTCAACAGTGCAGTTGTGAAAAAACATCTGATAAATACTATATTGCCATCTGAGCTTTGTTGAACTTGGAAGAGGTTTGGTATAGTGGCTCCAAGGATGCCACTTGCAACATCTGAGGAAACCTCCCTTCCTCTATTTACACTCTCAAACTTCCAATGTACTCATATTTTTCTAATTGCTCTTATTAACTAGTCTGAATTAAACCAGAAAAGGTATCTCCAACTCCAAAAATAAGGCAATCTTCCTGTGGTGTCAGGAACAGCAAACCCAAGGAGAGCTGGACTCCTCCCACATCACCTCAGGTGCTACAGGGAAAATCACTCAGGACAGAGGAAGCAGACTGCTCTTCCTAAATGTACATATTTATAGATGCCATTAAAGATATGTAACTGAAACAAGTAAGACAGCGGCAGGCAACCTTCATTTTGCATGTTTTTGTAATAGACTCTCAGCATCATTAGTCACACCAGTCCTACACTGCAGGCTGGTTTAACCCCCTGCTTTGTGTGCTCAAGGTGTATGCAATTCTTAGCACTATTTTTGTTTCACTTGTTCATTATACATCATGTGTGGTGTGCAAGAAGAACATTAATTCCTGCATGGAACAAGGAAGAAAAAAATGCAAAAAACCCTTTTCTGCAGTTGCTTTTTAATATTAGGGCTGATTTCCAGCCTGCCTAGTCACAATGTTCTCTGTTTCTGTGGATAATTCATTACCTAGTTCAGTACTTCAAATCCTGCCTGTAATACGAAAAGCTAGCAAGTGCATTCTCTGATCTTGTCTAAGGATTCCAGAGATCATCAATGCTTTTTCCTTAAATCCTAGAAGCATGAAGTCCTGAGCAAGCTGACAATCACAAGTCAAACAGCATGACATGTAACAAATAGAACTTTCAAACTTACACAGAAGCAGAAGAAAAAGGATATAGCAGAGAGGAGAAATAATTTTGCAGCACCTCATAAATCATTCTGTCATGCTAAGAATTTAAATTTTACATCTGGGTCTTCTGCATTTGTAATTGTTGTTCAGCTGAATGGCAGTTTCAACCCAAAATCATGTTTTTCACTTTTTAAAATTTCACTGAATTAAATATTCTCCATGGTGAAAATGAACCATTAATACCTTGTATGAATAAACATGGCAACCAAATGTAATAAGGTACAAGTGTCTCTTGGTGGTGCAGCCACAACTTTGCCCCACCTTTCTAATTTCTCTTTATTTCCTTGCTGTCCATGAGCTAGATAAATTAGTGCTTGTTATCTTTGATTCATATATCTGTAAATCTATTCTAATTGAACTAAACACTCATGAGTTCATGTTTTATTTGCAATTATTTTACCTAATGTATTTATATTTATTTGTAATAATCATACTCTTAATTTCTGAAATCCCTTAAGAAGTAGGGTTTATACAAGACTGCACTTGCATTCTGCAGGATTTGTCCAATAGGGCCATAATTCTCAGACAGGAATAAAGCAGTGTGACCATAAAAAGCCCTTTTGTCACCAGTCATTCTTCAGGTATAATATTTCCTTAAAGATGGTTATTATTTTACACTCACAGTGAAGAAAACTACTCATCCATAAACATTTTATAACTCATCCAGAGTTCAATTTATATCACCCAAACCTGCATTTGGCAGAGAACATCACATACTAATTATTAGCCTTCTATATGCACTGCACACTGATAAAGGCAGTAGGACAGAAATACAGGATAAAGGGGGAGGAAAATGTTAAATCACAAATCCCACCTAAGTAAAAACTTTTAGTGGGACATAGGTGGGACACAGTTCAGCCTAGATGCTTAATTAATTTTTATCTGTTTCTGATGTATTTTGAATTGGCTGGTGCTGGAGGAAAGATCTGAGGGGAGGAACAAGAAATAGATTGGCCCAAACATATCTGACGTGCCCATCAGGGAATCTAGAAGGTGAGATAATGTGGTGAAAAAACAGTAAATGCTGAGCTACTGAACAGTGGCTACTACAGAAAAGGTACTGATAGACAGATCTGACAAAAAACAGGATCTTTATTCCACGAGATTATTGTACTTTCTTTTATTTATATTGGATATTATTTATTTTATGTCCATGAAACCTGTATGCCTCACTTACTATCTGTAATCACCATAGCCTCCTAACTAACCCATAGTTTCTCTTTGCTGTTTTACTCCTTCCAGTGTGGTAGAGATGAGTCTGCTGCTGCTACTGTAGAAGTGAAACCACAGAACATTGCTTATCCTGGGCTGGGGTGGGAGGAAAAAGCTGAGGAAGAACTTCAGTTAAAGTCTTTGGTGACAAAGCACAGATTCTCTGTAATTCTGGGTATTTGGGCATACAGATGTGGATGGCCTCAAGAATCTTCCCTGGTGTGTGCATTGTAAATGATACGAGAATAATGACAGCATATATGCTAAAATTGAAAAGGTAAATTGTTTTTCTGTGCTTGGTGACAGTATTTCACCTACCACATGGAGTAGAAGCCTCAGTGTTCAAAAAATTGAATACTTGTATCCACCAGAAGAGGAGCTTGATTCCTTGGAAAAATATATCACCTCTGAACAGCTAAGAAGGGCGGTTGAAAGAGAAAGGGAACATCAGAAGAAGAAGTAAAAGCAAATAAATTCTGAGTGGAAGTTATAAGCAAATAGAGAAAATATTCAAGGAAAGTGTGGGGTTTCTGAACTTCCTCACATAAGAGCAGGTTAGTGCCTCACACTCTGCTCCAAGCAGCAGCAGCAGCCCTGGTCATGCAGGGAGCACCAAGGCAGCTCCATCCATATCCCACTGACACCCCCACTCATGCTGGTCTCTTCACAGTGCCTGCACGTACTGCTCAGGGTCAGAACACCTTCACAAAGCTGCTTCTCCTCCCCCAGCACCAGGCAGCCTTGCCAGAGCTAGGAACATTTCCTTAGCAATACCTGCCAGGCTTTTACAGGCATGGTTAGAAACCCAAAGGTCAGAGGGAATCAGAACAAAGCTCTACAGCAGCCCGTGCTTTGCAGCTGCTTTCCTTTAGCATTTCCTGAAGCACAACCTCCTGCTGAACACCCAGGGTTCAAAGGTGAGCAGAGTTTCAGGTGATTTCCTAAACAGCAACAGTGCTGTCTCCTGATAGACATCCATTCAGAGCCAAGGGCAGACACACAGGTGAGCATCCTTGAAGGGCCAGGCTTTCTGGGGTTACTGAGGGTCACCTGCCCTATCAGGTGTACCAGGGGAGGGCAAAAGATCAGCAGACACACTTATTGATTCAGCCTCTGAGGGAAGCACCTACTAAGTCAGCAGACTAATAAAACCTCTTCAAAGCAGGATTTAGATTGGATTTTTCGAGGCTGGTGAGGGCTATTGCTATACAGGATATTTAATAGTAAAGCATAAACTTTTAAATGAATCACCTTCTATTTTAATACCAGCTTTCTAAGGATGCTGTTTGAAAAACAGCATTCCTGCAAATTCTGGCCAGCTGAATCCTGCATTACTAATTTCTGTCTTCTCTTTTCTGTAGATGATTCAGACTTTGTATTTGTGGTAAAAAAAAAGGAAAACCAAGAAGTGATTTACCTAAGACATGCATGCAATTACCACAAAAAAGAATCAAAGCTGAAGTACTCAGGCAATTCCCCCAAATCAGATCCCAGGCATGGCAAGCAATCAAGCCTGACTTTGAGGATGAGATAGAGCTGCATAAGTGAGGTGTATGAATAAGTAGGTGCAGCTTTGGCAAATTTTCTTAAGCAAAGAGGTGAAAAAACGTTCTCCCAGCTTGTGATAGGCTGTTATACACATTAGAGAGAATGTACAGGCATTTCCCCCACCTCCCTTTAAATACAATGGTAAAGAATACCCAATTTTTAGCATTATGAACTGACTTCAGGTGCCCAAAATAAACGAGCAAAAGAGCTCATTTTTTTAAAGCTAAAAAGTAAATTGAAACAAATAAAGAACCTAACACTGAAACAATCAGAATTCTGTCTTTAATTGAAAAACCTGCACGATTTGCTACTTTTGAAGTAATCTAGCTGAGAACTTTCTTCCTGTTAATAGCTTTCATGCTGTGAACACCATACCCTGGAGGAATCTATAAGTAGTTGAGAAGACCACTATGTGCTATTTAACAATGGTTACTTACTGACTTAACACACTGTAGCAAAGGTTAAATTCTAAGCAGGACTATGATACTGGAAACAGGAAAAGAGATATTCTAGGGCGGATACAGCAAAATAAATTAGCAAACGAACAAACTTTGAATCAATTTAACAAATGTAACACATTAACACTTTTAAAACAAAACTTCTGGCTCTTTCCAGCAAATGCCAAATGTGACTCTAAATTCTCAAGTTGCAAAGTCACAGCCCTTGACACTAGCAATAGGTCCTTGCATTTTGGAAGTTGCCACGAAGATCAGTGTTGTGAGATGTGGGTCACACTGGCTTTTGAAGTGGTGAGGTCAAGTGATAATGGTTCAGTGTCTTACAAAATTGAACAGCAGAAAAACTGTTATTCATGTAGACACTTGACTTCACTGCTTCAAATTGATATGATGCAGTGAAACAAATGGATTGTGTCCTTTACCCTTCGTCTTTCTTCTGTTCCAGGCATAATTTAAGGTTCTGCTGAAAGTGCAGGACAATGAGGAAGGACAGAGCACTAAGGTATAATGTACGAAGCATAATTCCTAACAAAAAAATAGAGACATTTTTAAACACGAACTGCAATTTCAACCATGACCCTCACACACTCACTATCTCCTCATAAAAATGTAACAGGTCCTAATATTGTATCCCTGAAGTGAGTTGCTTCTAATTAAGATAAGTACATCTAACCCTCTTTCATTTTCTCATCTTTGAGGGGAACTTTATCCATTTCCCTTAATACAGAGGCATTGCCATTACATCAAACATCCAATGGATTTGAAGAAGCTTAAAATAGCTTGGCTGAAGGAAACTATCCATAACTTTCTGTGCACACCTATTATTGATATCCTTGTGCTGAGTAATAGAAAAAGTCAAGCGATATTATTAATATAGGGTAAGGAAATAATAAGGGCAATGAAAAGACAATCTTTCTGAGTAAATGAATCTTGAGGAATGAGAATAAAAATCTCTAGTGTAAAACTAAGGAAGAAATAAAGTAAAAGAGAACCTCCAGAAACCAGCATAATTCAGAAATACTCTTTCCCAGGCACAAATAAATTAGTTTATAAAAGGAGGAAAATGAACACACATACAAGTCTTGGCATTGTACTCATAAGCAATCTGAACTAAGGCTTCAAGGCTTGTAGAATCTTTATCCCGTATGATACTGAGCTCCTTCTGTATCACAGATCCAAGGAAATTATTTTGGTTAAACTCCAGTTTAGAGTAAAATCAGTTTTCCATATAGCAGATCTCTAATCATAACAGGATATTCCTCTACATTCCCCAGTTATTGGAAACTTTTGTATTAGGAGTAAAGTCTGAAGATGAGCTGTTTTGAAAATTAAAAATTTAAAATACATAGCAATTTAAATATCTCTTGAATATTTACTGAATATACAGTATGAATGACATCAAAAAAAGACTCTGCACAGTCTTTTAGAAAGAGAAATTATTATGACAGAAAACTTCTGGAGAAATGTGCTATGTTTTCCTATGGTATATTACTAATTTACCATGTAGTCTTTAAGTGCCTCATAACAATCTAATAGCACAACTTGAAATATGAAACAAAAATGCATCAGCATGTAATGAAAATAACATGCAGGGAAATTATTTCGTAATTATTGGTGTTTAGTAATTCTTTGTATTTACATAACACATTACAAAAAGTAACCAGAAACTTTTTCTAGGTAACATGTAATTCAAGGTCCTGCTACACTGTTTAATTTCTGAAGTCTTCCTTCCCGGAAGACTAATTGCTAATGAAGAGTATTACTTTAACACAAGAAGCCTATCCTAGGGCACCAGAAGTTTTCCAGCCTTTTGGATAACACTTTTCTGCTGGTTTGTTGCTCCTTGTGCCTGCTTCAGCTCATTGCACCCATTTCCACATATATATACACATTCTAATTTCTGATTTACTGTGTCCCTGTTCACATTTCAGCACCTCAAATAGGTAGTGATGAGGCCTGGAAGAGAAGCCACATTCAATTATTTTATTTTTTTTTTAATTTGTCAAAAATTAATTTGTATACTAACTTTTCAATCTTATCTGTATATTTTAATGTATGACTCAAGCCACTCTTTGATTAGCTACAGATGGTTGAAGGGCAAAAATCTAGTCATTCAAATTAGTTAATTGGTGACATTTGGAAAACTAACTGCTGGTTGATTTTTTTAGTAATTCTAAACTTACCAGATTTGTTTCCCAAATGTTTGGGATAATTTTGTAGAAGCACATCAAGGATCAAGAAAAGTGGCTGCTGCTTCTCAAGCAATCAGGTTAGTATTTAAATAGACAGGATTGTGCATTCATTCAGAGAAGGTATTGTAAAGCTTTTTTTCCTGGTTTAGGTCTATAAAATGAGCTAAGAAGAAGATATTGCCTTTATGTGAAGAAAGTGGTGACTCATAAACTGAATTTTGAGAATAAGGCTGACTGAAATAGGAAAAAAGTTAAAGCTTGGGAAAGAGGAGATGTTCTAGTTTGATCTTGTGAAAAAGCTTTAAAAATCAAAGCCTGAGTAACACTGCTTTCATCTTTAGGTGCAAACTCTAAGCTTTTTCTCTTTTTTATTTCTCTTTCTTTTAAAGGAAGAAAAAAAATCCCAAAAAACCCTTCACGCTGGAAATACAATTCATCTTCATTAAAATTATACTGGATAATTTTGTAATCACACAACTGGATATTTTTATGACAAGTAATGATAAATTCCCCAAGGCTACAGCAAACTTCATAAGGATGCATACGAAATCATTCAAAAAGCTTTAATATGTGTGTGGAAAATTGGAGAATGTAGTTTGCTTTTTAATTCAAATTTACTTAGGGTCTTTTTAAACAGTTTTCACCAGGTGATCTGTCAGGTAGCATTAGCAGAGCAAGTAGAGAGTGTCCTGAGTTGCCTGAATTCAAATCTGACTGCTAAACAGAGTGCAGGGTAATCCCCAGTTTTGTGCATCAGGTAGAAACTGCAATTCTGGAGAAATGTGATCATTCTCTAAATGTCTCTGGATAATTAAAAAACCCAACCAAACAAAAAAATACCCCCCTCCCTCCAAAAATACCCCAACCCAAATAAAAGTATTCTGATTAAATGCTCCTGGGCTTGAGATCTTGCTCAGCTGCCATGGAGGCAGGTGCTGGAGCCAGAAGTGCCTGGTCAGCTGGGCTGGAGGAGGGTCTAAGGCTACTAAAACAGTCACTCCTCATCTTCTGGAGGTAAAAGCTATTAAACCACACAGAAGCATCTGTTTGCTGGGTGATTTGGGGCTGCCTCATGGACTAGGTTAGGTTTTCAAAACCTCAAGGGAATTGTCTAATTCTTTCTATCATTTGGTAGATGTTCTAATGACTTCACTGGAAAAGGAATTACGTCTTTATCTCCTTTTGGAAATTTCACCTGAGAGTGTCTAAGCTGGAAAGGCCTTCACCATGAAACTGGTGGAAAACATTAATCAATTTCAATAAGCATGAAAAGAAGGTCTTAAGACATAGCAGTGTAATTGCAGTTAATATTACTAAATGTAAAGAATTTGTAAAGATCAGACTTTATAACCATGTTGAATTTTGAAGGTGATTCAAATAATCAAAACTACAAGAGACTTGTCCCTGTTAGAAGAAATTTTAAATTAAGTGTCCAACTTAGATCATGGGTCAGACTTTATAAGGCTTTCAAGTTTTCCCATAAAGTACCTCATATAGATAATTTAAAACAGTACTACATAGTAAAAGCAGTTCTACTTGTCAGATAAAAAAAATATAGAGAGTTTTAGAGTATGATCATTTTACTGTATCTGCAAATAGTTAGGCATGTGATATTGAAGGATCAAATAATTTTCAGTTGGAAGAAAGCACACACAGCAGCAACAGCTCTCACTACTCAAATATCTTCCTTGGTGATGATTTGAAGACTATTCCAGAATCTCTCTCCTGGGTATGAGGTGCAAGTATTCTGGAGGGTTTGGTCTCCCTGAACCTTTCCTCTGCCCCTATTATTGTCCTCTGTGTGTCTGAAAAACCCAAAACCTAGAAATTATTTATTTTTATCTGTAGTAATGAGCTTCACATTTAAACAGTTATCAGTGGAGCAGGATGCCTCTTTTAAGAGTTTGGATACGGCCAGTCAGGCCATGATCAGCGTCATCCATGTGACTAGTGTAGCCAAGAAATTCACTAAAACCAAAGCTTTTGGGAGCCTGTGGAAGTTGGGACAGGAACAGATTGATTCATGCAGCAATTAAGCTGCAGCAAGAAAGAAGCAGCTAAAGAAGATAAAAGCCTGACAGAAATGGAAAACAAAGAGCCATGAAGCCAAGTTGTGGAGGGAGGTGCAGAGAGCATCTATTTTCCCATGAGAGTAATACGGATTCTCAAAGTATAGGGTAAACCAGATGATGGCTACCCTAAAGGCTGAAGAAAAAGGCAATGACAATAACCATCAGTGACTGAACCCAGACAAAATTATCAGACTGCATAGCTTAAACACTCCTGTGGGGAACTTGCCATAGAGGGTTGTCCATGGTTACTATATTTTTTCTACTGCAGGACAATTGTTTTGCAACATGTGCCAGCAAGGAGACATGTGAGTATCACAACAGGTCTGTATTGCAAACATGGTGGGGATGTCATCCACTTCAATAACAGGACATTTACTATTACCTGAAATTTCTTCTCCAACATCATATGTCCCACTATACCAGCAATACCTCAGCACATCAGTTATCAAGGGTGTTGAGTACCTGGATGAAAGGGAAGAGCAGTCCCACGGCGAAGTTGGAGAGCCAGTTGACTGTCCCAGCTATCATGAATGCAGCTGGCCTCTGTGACTGCTGGAAAAACTCTCCAGTGAGGACAAAGGGAATCCCACCTGAAACAGGGTCCAACAAGACAGCGGCTTCAGTAAAGTCCCCATCAAGCCTCGTGACACACACCTCCATGACTAGCACTGCTCTGCAGCTCTCTGCAGGGCCTTCTGAAACGCATTTGTCAAAATCATATTTCAGAGAAGTGACACTTCTTTCTTTCATGCCATCACATCTCCTGTTTTACATTCTTTTCAGGGGTGACAAGCAGGTAATAGAGCAGCAAATCCACACAACAGCTTCCAGAGCATCACCTGATGAGCTGTTTATTAAAAATTATAATGACTCTTTCTAGAAAATTCAGGGATACTCTGAAATACTTTTAGATCTTAACAGTTGGAAAGATGGCTCCAAGGACATTAACTCCTGTTTTCTTATAATTATTACCCACTTTATTTCAGCAATAAAAACACAAAACTTTTGCTTCCCTATGAGTACACTTGTCATTGATGCTTATTTAATACATTCCCTTACCAGATACTGCTGGCACTTCTGATGAGGTCTATTTCTCCCATCAGCAAGGACTCTGACCTCCATAATAACAATTGCAGTTGAATACCACATTTGTGACTCATGTTTCCTTCCACTTAGGCAGTGGACTATTTTGTACAGCACTGGCATATTGCTGGCCTGACAGTACCCCCCAGGGAGTAGCTGTCTGGTAGCAGAAAGTCTCAGTTTATGATCTTTGGCTTCCTTCATTCCCATTGGCTATTTCAATAGAAATATTTCTATTTTTAGAGAATAAAACCTGGATTTTATTTGCTGATCAGCTACATAATTCAGTTAATGTTATACACTAAATATATACCTACTTGCAGAATTATTTCATTACAGTTTGAAGAACTGTACAGCTGGTAACATCAGTATTCTACTCCTAGCAGTTTCTGCCTCTAGGTCCTCAGGTGTTCTGGTATTACCTGTCTCACCATTCAGCTTTGTAGGCAAGACCCATATACACTGTGTAAGAGACTATGTAAGTCCTTCCTCTGTTTTAAGCATTTTAACACGGTGGTGTAAACAATCAAAACCATATTTATAGATACATTTACTTTCAAAAACCTCTATAGGAATACTGACCTCCAAAAGATTTGTAAATTAGTAAGAGAACCCCACTACAGATTTATCCATCCACTGAGTCTTCTCCTTGAATATCTTTGGTCTATTTGCCAATCTTTTGCACTACCTTCACCCTTGGACATTTGTGAATACATCTCCAGGTGCATTATAGGGATGCATCCTTATGTAGTCCCTTGTGCTCAATGGCCCTGAGCTCCAATACCTGCACCAGAAGCTCCCGTGAGCAGTGTGAGATGGGGACTTGCAAACACTAAACATGACATGCAGATGACACGTGTTGTCAGACATTCTTCCAGATGCAGAAGCCATGAATATGTGCATAAAAGAAAGGCAATGAGATGCAGCAAACAGCTACTCTCCATCATGAGCTAGTGTGACTTTTTGTGAGAACATATCTAAAGTGGTAGCAAAGCCTTCAGCTGAACTTTCTGTGCCAGAGTGCCTGTATAAATTACACAAAAGAAATCGAGAATAAATAAATTTATTTACTCCTACTTTATACATAGGAAACTGAGATATGGAGAGTTTAAGCCATCCAAACTGCAGCTTTATGTCATTCTACAAGATGTATGTAGTATTAGAATTCTGTGACTAAAAAAAATAACCTCTCCCAGTAGCAGTTTGAACATGTAGAATAAGTATCTGAGCCCCCATAACTTAACAAAATTTAAGCAACATGGGGTCTATCAATGCTTGATGGCTTCCAGTAGCCATTCTATCATATCCTTGGGGTTTGGGTTCAAATGACAGCAATCACATCTGTTCTGTCAGCGTCTGGTTTGAGTCCTGAATGTCATATGAGGCAGCAGTTTGTCAGGACACTTGCCCCTTGGAGAGAGGAACTGAAGGACTGGAAACACAGAAATCTTGCAAGATGACTTATTTATGATCATTTCTTCTGTCATGCTTTTGCTGTAGGACAATCTACAGAGGTGTTGCTGTTCTTGTCAGCATAATAAAATATGCTGTTGGAAACAGCATTTGGAAAAATACATATTTCACAAGAGAGAAATAAGCCAGAGGCAAAAATAAAAGTACAAAAGGACAGAAATCTATCAGAAAGTGTAAACGTAATGGAAATAAAAACACATGGGTACTATCTTGGAACAGGTTCCTTGAAATTCCGATTTAATTGCTAAGAGCATATCAATTATCACTAGCTTTCAAAAATTCTGTGGAGGAATGGGAAAGGTGGCTCAGCTTTTTCACAGTCTAGAGATGTATATCCATAGCAGCACAAAGCAGAGAAAGTCAGCT
This sequence comes from Thryothorus ludovicianus, assembly GCA_013397245.1. Classification (NCBI taxonomy): domain Eukaryota; kingdom Metazoa; phylum Chordata; class Aves; order Passeriformes; family Certhiidae; genus Thryothorus; species Thryothorus ludovicianus. The sequence continues at coordinate 1,447,038 of VZTB01018223.1, forward strand.
TCTGTAGAGAGATAACTTAAAAGAGTCATAAAGAGGAATCAAGGAGTTATGTGAAAGTCAGGTCTGGGAACACAAGAAATGGAATGAAGCCACTGCTGGCTATTGCTGTATGCCTGGAAGAGCACGGACTTGACCTTATGAGAATGAAGAGGAGGGCATGAAAATGCCTTCCAAGGGCCACACCACACACTCTGCAACTGAGAGAAGTGAAAAAGAAATTTGGGAGAGCTGAAGGAAAACTGTAAAGCCTTAAAGTCACAGCCAGTGAAGGCACCTGAGATCAGCTGAATCTATAGCCCCAGGATTCCATCCTCAGCTATTTCAAGGTGTCAGAGATTGCTCAGGGACTCCCTTTCTCCTGGAACTCACTGCTCTTTGAGATACAAATTTGAATGCCTGGGGCTGAAGGAAGCTACTTTATCCTTTGACTATGTAAGTTGGATCTGAGCAGAGATCACAACATTGTGGCATCTTACCAACCACTTCTCAGTCTCTGCAAGGTACCCTACATAATCACTGAACCAGATGGGGCTGTGTTCAAACATGGAAATTTNTCTACATAACCACTGGGCCAGATGGGTCTGTACTAGGCTGTGTTCAAACATGGAAATTTGGAAACCCCTGTCAAAAACTATCCAACCAAACCACTGTCTTTTTGGAATAGTCTTTAAATGCTTTGTCATGAGTTTTGCAACTTTAACACGTATTAGAATATGGGTGAGATAATTCACCAAAAAGCTACTTGATGATTTTTCTCATGGAGGATGAACCTGGCATTTTCTATACCCTGGAAGGCTTTCCATACAATTTTCAGTGAAACAGCTTTATTTTAGCTCTAATCATAAAACAAAAAAAATGTGTATTAGGATTTCCCGTAGGAGTTTTTCAACAAGGTAGCTTCCAAACATGAATTTAAATAGGTAATGCATCGACCACATAATTACAGTGATTAATTTCTAATACTTTGTTCTTTTCAGCATTGCAATGAACGTAATAGAAAAACTCTTAATGTACTGCAGTGCTAATAAAGAAAAATCATTACACCTGTTAGGACTCTACATCTATTGGAAACTACAAATGTCTTACTGCAGCACTTATATATCAATAAGCTGTTTAATAAAACTAGATTAAACCCACATGAAACAATTAGACATGCATCAATACTTCTGTTTCTCTGCTCTTTATTAATTTATCTCTGTAATTAGTCCAGTTACACATAGAATCAATGTCACATGCTGTTAAAAATCCAGATTCTCAATCCAGTACTGTTTTATGCATGAAACTGGAATTTTAGAACAGAAAAAATATTCTTGATATCCATGCTATAGATTTTCAAATATATATTTAAATTTACACAATGTGTAAATTTATATTTGATTGAATAACAATGTGTTTTCTTAGGGAAAAATTAGGTGCATATATTTACTATTTGTCTAATGAGCAGTTATGAATAAATATTGCTAAGCAGAAGTTACATGAGTCAGTGCAAAACCTGAATACAGAAAGCATGAGAAAGGAAGGAAAATGCTCATTCTGTTTTATCCAGTACCTAACTGGGAATTTATGTTATGGCTATATATATGATTTATGAAATGAGACTGTTACAAGAATAAATGCCTAATACAAATCAGGAAGATTTATTCCAGTGGTAAGTCACCTCTAGAAGTGACAGAAATTTTGTGCCCTAAGAAGCACTAAAGAGAAAGGAGCTCTCCCTGAGCTAGCAGCTCATCTTTCAATACCCACCCAAGCCAAGCCCTTGTGTGCTCAGGCAGCAGCACCACAGCAGCCAGAGGGTTTCCAGCCCCCACAGAAGGATCACCTGTGACCTCCTGCTGGTGTCAGCTCTCCAAATTCTGCCCATGCAGGGGAGAGTCTGGGAATCCCGAAAGGCTGAGCAGGGCAACAGCTCCCAGACTTTCCAACTCTGTGCTTTGAGACAAGGAATCTTCAAAGGGAGGTGGTTTGAGAAAACAGACAACTACCTTGCAACAATGTTCTGTTTTCTGGGGAAAAAGAAGTCTGTGGAGCTCCAGACATGATCAAGCAAAATGGCTTTGCCTGCAAGGCAAGGCAAGCAGGGAAGACTGAGATATCTTGATAGGGTTGGGAGACAAAGCACTGTCTCAGTGAAGGTTTTGCTACTTGCAGTTCAAGGGCCCTCCAGAGAGCAACTCTGAGAGAGGAGCAGTGGAAATGAGACAAAACTCCTGGAAGGTAACTGCAGGAAAAGCAACCCAATGTTCTTCAGTGAGAGAGTAAAAGGCTGCTAGTTTCTACCCAGACTTTAGTTATTAAAAAAACCCCTAAACCCAAACAAATAAACAAACCAACCCCAAGCTAGCCAATGAAGAAACTGCCAAAAATGTTCAACAAAATTAATGGGAAAATATATTACAGGAATATTGCTAGGGAGAGATGCAATGCAGCTGCGGAGTTTCTTCCATTTCTGCAGGTCTACAGATAGAATAAGAATTTTGTAAAATAGATAGCTCAATCTTTATAAGGGTGTTCTGTCACCTGTTAGATTATTTTAACTTGCACTTTGTATTTGATTGAATAATACCCGCTTGAATATGACATTACAGTCAGATATGACAGCTGTACTCCCAGCTAATCCTGCTGAGAGAACTGGGAACAGAAGGTGTGACAGGGGTGTACTGAGTCACAGCTTCATGCTACAGACTTTTCTAGCTGTCTGCAGATCTTCTCCACAGGATAATTAACTAAAACAGGCACTTTGTTTGTAGAAAATGTAGGTACACTTAATTAACCACATTAATTTGTATCTTTTCTGTATCATTTGAATTTTTTCTGCCTTAAAGTCCATTTGAGTAAAAAACATTTTAAGCAATGAGTCTATGGCAAACAAAACGTTCAAACTATAAGACCAAATTAAAACACACGAATATTACAAAACCTTGCAAATTCTGATATTATAACAAACAGTATTCATAATTATTAAAGGACTAGGTTTTAATGCAGTATTGTGTGAGAGACTTTTTGCATTGATTAATTTGCCTTTGGTTTAGCATCTATATAAAACCTGCAATTACAACAGCATTTAGAAAGCCAGTTCTGGAGATATTCTGAACTTGATTGGTGCAAGGCAACCCATATCATTCATGGTAAATAAAGCAAACAAACTCAGCAATGGTGCAGAACAAAAATATTGATTCACTCTGTTCTAACCTCAGTGGTTAAAACGTTATTTCTTGGTTCTCAGGTAATTTACACTAAAATCGTTGACATACAACAACAGGGCTATTACATAAAATATAATAAATCACACAAAATTCTTTCTAGGTCCATTTAGGTAACTAGTTCTATAGCAGATATTCCATGCAAAAAGACTCAATATCCTTATCTGAACCATCTGATAATTTCCTCTTCAGTGAAATTCTCCCCCCTTGACTAATAATTAATGTATTTTCCTATAATTTTTACTTCCATAAGTCTGTGCACTCATGCAGAATTTTATGAACAATCCTTACTGACTGAATAATTTTTCTCTAAAATTTGTTCAACAAAATACTTATAACTGATGAATCCAAATAAGTTCAGTACTTTTAAGATATTTTTCCTTAGATGAGTTTATAACAACTCCCTTTGAAATACAACTGTTGACTGTAAACATGAGGAATATATTTAATATTGAATTTATTTTAATTTATTAATTTAATCTAATATTTCTTTTTTTTTTGGTACTCTTTTATTGTAAGACAAACCAGGAGTATGTAGGCTATTCTGACAAATTCTGAGCAAAATGAATACATTTGTTTTTTTTGTTTTCAGTAAAATTTTTGGTCTATTGGGATATTTGGTGAATTTTTGGGTTTTTTTTGTTATTGCTGTTTGACCTTTCTTTTGGTCTTGGCTTTTGTTTGTAAAAACAGAACATCAACATTAAATTTCTCCTAAAAACATTTATTTTTGCTTCAAAATTATAATGCTGCATAGCTACCGAAGAATGAAATGCATTTAAAAAAAATGCACTCAACTTACATCTACAGAAATAGTTAATAGTCTTTTAAACATTTCTGTCATATATTCAGATCCATTTCATAACATTACAACCCTCATTATAGCCCAACTTTTTGTTCTATTTGAATGTAAAGAAATTTTTTTTTACTGAGGTATGACTATGAGTCTATATAATAGAATTAAATTTATAATTCTGAGTAACAATAATGATAAGGCACTTCTGTTCATGTTAAACTGTTAAAACCAATTATCTCAATGATGAGAACAATGGTGAGAGAGTTTTTACTTTAATAAAAGCACAGAAATGTCCCTTGTATATTTACCCACTATACAGATGGAAGTAGTGTGGAAATACCTGAATTAAAGACTCACAACTGTGTTCAGTCCTAGGTAAAAGAAATATTTACACAGTCATATCACTGTATGAGGACTGAAAAGTAGAAAAAACCCCAACCCCTATCTGTTCTAGGCTTATTACTTCTGTGATAATCTTCTGAAAGAAATACAAAGCCACAGACATGATTTCATGTCAGGAATTCAAGCTGACAGTCCGTTAGCACAGAACCTGGTTGTGAACCTGCAAGCTAAAGAAATCTTGAAAAGTCGGTATATTTTAACAAACAAGTTATTCATGCTAGCAGTGCACAATTATGTAATTGTACAGCTGCATTCATCCTGAAGGACACCAACAGTGAAAACAGTGGGCCAAATGTTCCAAGAAGCTGGGACTGCAGAGTTCTCCCCATCCTTCTCCTGTTTAAGATGGGTAACAGGCCATGTCTCCCCTGTTTATGACTCCCTGTTGAAATTTTTAGGACACATGGCCTAAAATGCCAGTAATTAAAGAAACTGATTGCTGCTACAGGATGTTGGACAAGGTATGAGGAGCAGCAGTTGTAGAACTAATGAATGTAAGACAATAAGAAACAAATACTTTCCTTACCGGGGCCAATAGCAAATAACAAATTTAACCAATAGTAGTATTTGCTTGCTCACAAACCAAAAGGAAAAGGAAGAGAGATTCAGAAGATGCTCCTTGGCTAGAATTACCAGCTGAAGACAGTGACATTCTTGCTCTGATGAGCAGTTTAAGCCTTCCTTCTGATGAAGCTCAGAAAGAGGTCAAATAAACCATAACTCAGAGTTTCCAAAAAAAGTGTAGTTTCTGAAGTAGGACAGACAACATCTGGAGGCTCAAAGAAAACAACTGCTTTGACTGTTTGCTTGGTCAAACTGACACTGACTACCCTTGTTCATTTCGTTCTCCTCCTGACCTATTTCTTTCCTCTGAAAGTCTGTAACTGGTATTTATTCACCTTTCTGTGCAGTATGTTGGCTACCCAGAAACACTGTCTGGACTAGAGCAGGGCTCATTGCAACATCAAACGAACAAACTTTGGCATTCAGATCTTAGCCATGGAGATTAATTAGAAATATATGAGATGAACAGAAAACTTTGCTGTGCATTGTGCCTGGGCATATGGGAAATAAAATATTTTTATTGCCTGACATTCATTAATTTTACAGTTATTGTTCTATATGTTTACTAGTTTGCACTTTTGGAAGTATAACTATTTTATACAAATTCACAGAAGAAACAGGTGTTTTTTTTACTAGGCTTTTCATATCCAATCCTTATTAATCTGAATCATGTACCTAGGTCATTTACACAGCTTTTGAATAAATGAACCTCTAAAATACATGGGTGCATTTTTGCAGCAGTAAATTTTTTCAGGGTTTGAGTTGTGAGCCATCAGCAACTAATTAATGATCATTCAGGAAAAGTTGCTTGTTCAGGTAGGAGGAGTGCTGTCAAGTGTCAAAGCATTCACATTTTGAAAGCTTCAATTAAGATAATTTTTAAAATCTATTGTTAGCAGGATAAAGTTCATAAGTTTTCCTGCTGCTGAGAGCTCCAGGTGTCACCTCCAGCAATTCCTTTATTCAACAGATACAATTACCTTTCAAATACTAGGGGTTCATTTTTCTTTAGAACTGCCACTAATTACAAAGAATTGAAATAATTTTTGCTATGGAACTGTTAAAAGCTACACATTTTCTCTACGCTGCTCTTTAAGAGAGAAGAATTCAAACAAAACGTAAAACAGGTATTAATCCCAAAATATATGTTGAATGACATTGTATTTAATATATTCAAGGGACATGNAATGAAAGTAATTTTGGTCTTACTTCCTAACAGCCTAAAACATCAGTTTGTTCACTCAAAGGTAATCAAAAGAAAAATTCTCAACTACTAGACTTGGCAGAAGTAGCTGAAAATGCTCCTGCCCCCAGGGGTCGGCAGGAGCTTTTCCCATGGCTAGAGAAATCCAGACAAGGAAAGGTAAATGTCTCAGTGCTGCACAGCCCACCCGGTGACAGCAGTGGCACTGGCATGGCAGGCTGTGGTGGCTGCAGCTGGCAGAGCAAAAACACCAATCCTAGGGACACTTGCTGGGGGTGGATGGCACCCCACAGCAAGGGACTGTCACAGCAGGGCAGGGCATGGGGCCAGGGCTCTCAGAAAATCTTCAGCTGAGTCTCCAGGTTATCACAAGTTTCTCAATTGAACCATAACTCACATTTAGAGTATTAAACTGATACTTAGGCAGTATATTTTAATTCTGCTGTTGTGCCCACAAAAGCCTTACAACTATCAACAAACCAAGCCTTTTCCTAAATACCTGGGAAAACTAAAGGTTATTTCTGCACAAATACTCTCCATATCCAATGCAGGAACTACTTAGCATTATAAAAAAATGCCTATCTGCCGTAAAGACTGTAAAAGCTTCTCATTTATAGAATTAAAAAATATTGAAAATTAACCTAACCTTTCAAATGTACAACTTTTTAACTAAGCATAGAACAACATGTTTCCATTTGTTTCTTTTAAACCACATACACTATTCTGGTACAGAGACTGGTATTTTCTTTGCACTCAGGCAAGCTCAAACTCTTTCTCAAAGTGGACTGGCATAATGCCTCTGTGGGAGGCCATGAGTGTTAGAAGTTTTTACATCCCACACTAAGTGGAGAAGCTAAAACATCACACAAAGCTTCTGTAAATGCCTATTTCAGGCAATAATACTGATTCTGCTTTTCATTGGAGTACTTTTATGTCTACAAGTGTGCTATCACACCTTTGGTGGTTTCACATCCAAGGGCTGATTTTTATTTTCTTCATTCATGACATTTCAGGCTGAACAAACCTTGTGACTTTCCAAGTGAACCTTTTATGACAACAGATCTGCTGTCAATACAGCTGCACACTGGCATTCAGAGTAAGAGCATGGACTGGTTTAAACTTTAAATACCAAAGTATCTTTGATATACCTCAGGGCAAAGCAATGATTTCCTCTGAGTTTTCTTTTGTTTACCTCATAAGGTCAATTTAAAATTGTATCCAATTGTATTAATTGTATTCTGTGTTAGGGAAGACTTCACTCTCATTCCATAAGCCACAACAAATATAAAACTCTCAAAAAAGAGACAAGCATAAGTGAAACATTTTTCTGGAATAGCCTGGTTTGTTGATATTTCTCAGCTGCATCTGAAAATGCAATTGTTATAAAAAGCAACAACTGAAAAATGAAGATCTTGCTACCATAAAATTGCTATATTTTAAAAGTCCATCTGAGTTTGAATTTTACTGATTTCTCTTCCTGTAATCAGAGTGTGACTGGAAATTTACCACTGATCTGATTTTGTCGTCCTTATGCATACTAAATAGAAACCTATTTTAAAAGTAGGAATTTAAGTAAAATCACACAGACTTGTGTTTGATCACACTAAATTCAGCCTTATCTGTGCTACACTGAACTCAGCAGGACTTCTGTGGGGAAATGCTACTCATCCATAGAAATACTTAGAGGATTAAAGACCAGAATAACTATTTCTCAGACATTACGTGGCATAAGACTGGAAAGCCAAAATGCCTGAAGCCACTGTGTATGACGTAGCCAGAGACTCCTGCTTTCTTCTCTCTAATGCCACTGATTTAAAAATAGCAGCTATTGACAGAAATCAAGTCAGGGGCTGCATTTTATTGCAGTGACCAGGTAGAAAATCCCTCTGGCCACACGTGCATCTTTGCAGACACTGAGGGCTTTAGACAGGTAGAAACAAGGTAAGACTTTATACAGAGGATCAACCATCTCACTTAGAGATAAATAAAGAACACAAGATTTGAAGATAAAAGAATCCAGGATCATATTAGATCATTTGGTTCAAATACAATCCTTGGTTGTTTCAGGCAGCATTTAATTTATAAAATGTATTTGTTTCATATCTCCATTTGTTTTTTTCTATTGAGAAGCTGATATAGAACCTGGCTCTTCAAGTAGCTGTGAGTTTTTTCTCAAATTGTATTGTAAATTTATCCATGGCTAGCTAGTACCTAAGTTTAGGTCTTTGTTGCTATTTTCTGCAGCAAGTCTTGCCTTCAGATTATTCTCTGTTCTCAGTGTTATTTTCCCTTTTGCCTATGTTCTTAGAAATTATATTCTCTTTTTTGTGAGACACTGTGAAATTACTCTGGACCTTTTCATATACAAATCTATTTTTCCTCACCTTCACACTAGCCCGTTTTGCAGCCCTGCTTTGCTGACTGCTGCCTGAGCAGTTTTGTGCTCCAACACTCAGCTCTAAATCATCTCAAAAACGATGACACCACGCCTGACAGCACAATGAGCATTTTTCACGTTACAATACAATGAGACAATGCATGACAATATGATGTATTAGGTCTTTAAGAAAACATGCAAAAGAATGTGCATACAGAATGTTCATATAAAACAATCTTCCAAATTACTTAGATAAAATATAATCAGTTATGTGGAAGTCTTCCATGTGATATTTAGAGATACTATTCTTACATTTTTCCTTAGCTAACTGGCATTTTTCAGACATCCTTAAACCCTCACCCTGTTCTGAATTTCTAAGACACTTTTTCTCTCCAGGTTATGCAGGTATGTACGATCCATCCTTAGAAATGGGCAAAGATTTCAACAAGATCACTAATCTCAAACTTGAAGTGCCACCTAAATAGCACAAATTTCCAGCACAAAGATGGCTTTAGTTATCATGATCACGCAATGGACATCAAATCAACTCCTCAGATTTTTGGAACTTCCATGAGTACTAATGTTTGTTGTAATAAAGGGTAATTTTTCATTTCTTTCCAAAGGCCTCCAAGGAACTCTTTGGAAGAAGGAGCATTTCCACCTGCCTTCCTGTGCACACGTGGCTTATTTCCCCCCAGACAAAGTGGGCAAAGGTTGGGCGAGACCCTTGTGCTACACAAACATTTTTTACAGATCTTACTGCCACTATTAGGGGCTGGGGTTCTTTCCAGTGGGAAAATAAGTCCAGTGCTTCAGTGCACCATGTTTCCAAAGCCAGCAAATTTGCAGAGATTTGAAAGCAACAATACTTATTCAGTTTCTGAAAGAAGGTGGTAAAAGAATGTTTCAAAGTGAGGTATTTTATCAAAACAGTCCTCCTCTTCCCACCTTTTCCCATCCTTGCATTTAGTTAAAGACAGACATCTTACCTAACCTTTCCCACCATGATTTCCTGTCCCTTCTCTGCAGCAGTGCCTTCTCTCCTTATCAAAACTGGATTGAAAGGTGTTACACTTATACAGAATACACTTCTAAGGAAGAAATACCAATAAATCACTTCATACAAAGATAATGCATGGAAATGCTTCATTCAAGGTTTCCGAGTTCTCAAGGTCTTGACTATCTTTTTGTTACACTTATTTTCACTAGCAAGGTTATCCAGAAGTTCATGCCAATATTTCTGTAATCCCCAATTAATCACTTGATCAGTTTATTTCTCCACATATTCCACTATCTGACACATCTTGACAGGTGGCAGAAAAGCCATTCTCTGGTTCAGAGGATGAACATACAATCATTTTGTGTGAGTTGGAAAAACTTCAAAACCAAAACCTGCAAGGCTCTCATCCAAAAATGTGTGACAGACTCACTGACAAGTGGGGTCAACATCCCTGCAGACAAATCAGGAAACTGAATGGAACACATTCTGTGTCAGTTGTTGGGTGTTGGTTGTTTTTCAAAATATTTTGCTGTTGGGTAAAAGGGGACAGTCTGCAGCAGGTTTTCTAAAACTACAATGTATGTTTTTCAATTCTCCCAGAATTAAAAATCGCTTGCTGGAACAGCAACTGTTGTAAAGGTACAATGGGTGAATGGGGAATTAAAATAAGCAGAACCTTCTCTCTTTTCTGCTAAAGTCAGATTTTATACCATCTTTCCTTAAAGAGATTGATTCCGCAGGCACAGTTGATTGTGAGTGTTCAGTCCATGAAGAGGCAGCCACACAGGTTTAACTGAGAAAGTGGGAATAAATCTTAATTTTCCATTTTTCTTAAATATTAACTAAAACAAAGTTAAAGAAGGAAGACATTTCAAATGTACCTAAACTTGTCAATCATTATCCAAATTTCCAAGAAGCTGCACATTATATACTCATTCTGTAAAGGCATTACAAATCAATGCATTTGCTCATGATGCATAACCTGAACAGCACAAATGCCCTCTGCAGACCATGAAAATGTTTTTTTTTTCTTTTTCCTTTGATTTTCAACTGATTTTCAGCTTTTTGCTTTTTTGTCTCCTTAGGTGTCAGAACCAATCCCTACAGTTTTTTCTATTTACTTTTTGCTGGATTACAATTCTTCATTTGAAATGTTTCCTGTATTTATTTCAGGTCCAGGAAATAACTTGCATATAATTAACCAAATAGGCACAATGGAGCAAGTGTCTGGACCAGCATGGCTCTCTAATCTATAGGACAAGAAATTATTTTCTGTCATATCACAGATTGATGGCATCGAGAATAAGAGCCCCTTTAATTTTTAGAAAGTGAAAGCTTTCTGCTGTTCATCTTTTCACAAAAATGATGAAGTACCAATCACACATGTGCCTGAACATACCTGTTGCTAGCATTACTGTTTCAGTTCTCAAAAACATCTGCAAGCTGAAAAACTGAGTTCAGAAAAATGAAACAAATAAACACCCTCCACAGTTTATAGTAACAGCTGATCCTCACTGTAAAGGAGCAGATGGGACTCATGCATATGCTATCAGAAAATGGTTTACACAACATCTAAGCTATCACAAAGAGATGTTCTAACAAGAGAGAAAATATTGTAATTTTGAAGGCAATTTTATGCTCTAGAAAGTTAAAGCAGTATTTTTATAAACTTAATTCCTCATGTTATCTTTAGATGGGATAATTTCTCCAAGTACTAATAGCTCAATTAACACAAACTAATTTCATCATAGCTTAAGACTTTACCTCTGGAATCATTACAAATTGTTTTTGTAGTGTAACTACAGGAGGAATTAAGATACTGAGGATTACTTGAAAATAGTCCCTGTTTAACCAATACAAATGAATGGCAAAACTTCTACAAAAATATAAAAATATGCAGCTTTATAATAAAGAATATATCCTAATTTTCTTGAGGAAAACCCCTTTTACTACCAGAAATGTGGAAAAGTTATTCTTGAAGTTCAGTCTTGTCTCATTAAACCATCAGCGTGCTACAAAAGAGCACCAAAGTGTGACATTTTCCTGTTAAAGGGGTATCATAAAATATCACTGAGAAGGTGGCAATAAGAAATAGCTGTTCATCCCAGAAAAATCTGTGTTGATAAGGTAAAAGTTTACAAGATCACAAGGAAGTTGAAAAGGAGGAAGAAGTTCAGTTGCTCTGTTTCTGCAAGACCTAGAGGGTATCACACAAAGACTAACAAAGGATGTGTTTCAAGAAAGGTGGTAGACATGCAGTTTTCTTTGCCAAAGAATACTAGAATTCTGCTGCTTCAGACAGAGATTTAACAAATCCATGGGAGAATATGAAAGTGTTAGAAGTTATGCCTCAGAAAGACCCTAAGCTGGAAAAAAAATGTGCACTGGTTCTCTAAAAAATGTCTCACCTACTTACCCTGTTTGTATATTGCTCTGGACATTTCCCTACAACCACTGCAATGGAGAAAAATAGAAGTACACACTATTCAGTTTTGATCTTTGTGTAGTAATTAAGGACTCAGTATCCTTGGTGGCCTGCTCGACTGCCTAGAAACAAAAAGCTTTTCTTTACAATTTCCTGCACCTTTCTGGTTTTAACATCTGCATTCTGCCTCTCAAGCACCTCAGGAGCAGCAGCAGGGGACTGTGCCATTGTAACACCCTTCTCATAGGCAGTGGCACTGCTCTTAGGCCCCCAAAGCTGTCTCTTCTCAGGCTGGACAAGGCCAGTTCACCCAGACCCTTCTCACAGGTCTGACACTGGTGGCTCTCCAATGGACTTGTCACAGGCTACTGATGTTTTCCTGTAAAAGGAGATGGGGACAAAACTTGACACAGTAATTGCAGTCAATTATTGAGTTCTGCCTTGTGATACAAAATGCAATGGATGCAAAGTGGACTTCTTGGTAACAATTTCTTTGTTCAGAAAAAAATATTTATGTTCTCTTTTTATTCAATCATCGTAAAATATTGCTAATAATGGAAGTTGCCCAGCTAAAAGGTAGTAAAGTAGTTCAGATCTCCTAAGCTCCTATAAAGAGAACAGGGAAGTTTCACCGAAAATAAATTTGCTTCCATAAAAGTTAGCTAAAGTATTACTATTGATTTGCAGAGATATCAGAATATGATTCTTCATAGCTTCTTCTCTACAGCTGAAGAGTCAATTACCAAGATTTTGATTGAAAGTGATTCAGTGTTAAGTGCTACCCAGATATTCCCACTATTGTCAGGTATGACAAATGTTTGAACACAGAGGAAAGGCAGAGAGGCCAACTAGGTAACTGCTGGTACACTATTAATGTTCTTTGGCTTTAACAGCATTGAGCAGAGTGAAAAACACAATAGGAGCTTTAATTTTAGTGAATTTCTGTAGAAAGCAAACTAATGATTTCTAACAATAGCTGTTTGTCCTGGATGTATCTGCAGACACTTTGTTCCAAAGAGATTGTGAAGTACAACACAAATCCTGAATAACATCAGTAAAGAGAAAGAATCCAAATGAAGAACACTAGAATCCATTTTGAAGAACAGTGAGGTGAAGAGGAAAAGCAGAGGGTTACTCTTCATATGCTGGAAATATAACATGTAAGAATATGTTGATCTGCAAGTTCTAAAAATTGGTGGAACATATCTGTTATAGGGAAAAAACTTCAGTTTGCTTCAACAGGGGTTTAAAAAACCCCAATAATAGATGTTGCAAGGAGCTGCACTTAAACCCTCTGAGACACATAAAACACCAGAAGGGAAGATTTAAAGAAGTTTCAAGTCAACGTTTGACATTCCTAGTGTATTTAAAATTCAAAAAAGTTCTATTCCACAGAATTCTTTAACACTCAGCCCCCCCATTTCAGTCTAAGAAACATATGTCAGCAGTACAGTGGACTTAGCTGAACTTGAGATTTGTCCTTATAGAAGGACAAAGGAATTGCTACTTTTTTTCAGTATTTTCACAGTAGTTTGCATAGAAATTAGTGACAAACACTTTTCCCAGAAACAAGGGCAAAAGAAATATCTTGGTTTTCTCTCCATTTTTCTCTAAAGCAACATATTTTTTTCTCAGCTTTTCCAAAGAGGATCCACAGAATTACAGCTGTATTTCATTAGTCACATCAAACACCAGCAGCTCTTCCCCAAATAAACCACAATCAATCAATTAGACCACTTCAGCAGTGAAGATGTATAAACAGCTGATTAATGTTTAATGTCAAATTCCTTACAAAGAAAAAGAGAGAATAAATAGTACATTAAAAAAACCCACCAAAAGCTCAAGAGAACAAAAGTCTTACTTTCTGGTTTATTGCCAAAGTGAAGTTCTGTACAAGTGATTTGCTGGCATAATGCCAGTGCAAAAATTCCTGTACTCAGATGTACAAAGCAACATAAAAAAATAGATATAGACATACCTGGTCCAATGCAGAACGATGCAATGATTGCAAGGATACAAAATATACTGAGGTAAGGAAGCCAATGCACAGTGCTCTGGGTAGATAAAAGACATTAATTTTAAACACATTGTATATATCACAAATATTTTTTAAAATCTCACAGATAATAGATAGTGTTTCCCATGATTCGTGATCTAGTTCAGAATTTAGGCTGGGGTTACTTTAGAAAATCACAGCATTATTGTAGGACATTATTAGATGATTTGTATTTAAAGGCTTCGGTCTCTGTGAAATCCAGAGAAACACTAGACTAGCTATTTACCACAGAGTCAGAATAAAAAAATCACAACTTCTTGTGCTAAAGTTCAAGCCAACCTGGAAAACTGAACACATTCAGCACCTGCATCCATCTCAGGTATTTCAGTCATGTTTAAAAAGAGCCCATAGAGTTCAGAGTTCATCCCTCAAAGGCTTGGCTGACACTTGGTAGGAGAACCAGGTATCTGAACCTTGGCAAAGCAGGGGAAAGCCACAGTCCAGGGCTTTTCAGCTGCAATCTGATTTTGCAGACAAGGATGGCCATGTATGCTATCATTCCTCTGCTTCTAAGTAGATTTTTGTCTGCCGAGAACTCTAAACGTCAGGAACTTAAAATAAGAAGAGCAATTCCTGTGGTACTTGCAGGACACTTAATCATGCATGTGAATGCTTGATTCTAATACCAATAGAGGAGAAAAAACTATGGCTGCCCATTTCTTCCTCTCTCCAACAGGTAGGGTTTTCCTGCAGCGAAGTGTGGATGACATTTTTATTAGAATTTTATTATTTTTGAAAATTTTGTTAAGACATATGTAAGTGAATTATCACCATCTTGAGTGGCACTGTAAAAATACTCTTGCTAAAGAAAGTAATTATTTTTTTCAGTGTTAAAGAAATCTAAATTGACTCTGGTGTTTTTTCTCTTCTAGTCTGGGTTATTTCCTTAGTTATGTGGAAACCATGGTCTCCTGGACATTAACATTAACCAAAAGGATTGTGGATATATCAGAATTACACAATCTAAGGTTCTTGTCTGGAAGCAAATCCAAGGTCTCTGAGAAAGAGAAGGTGCAAATATGGAGTAGATAAAAATATCTCTGAGATTAAGCCTCTTTGTACTGTGATCTTTTGTTCTAAGCAAATCTCTATTACCTAACACATTGAGACTCTTTTGAAAGGAGCTAAAACTGAAAGGCATTCAGACTTCAGGGATTTAAAATAGCTGAAGGTCCTCACACCCCCAGCTTGGCTTTAAAAGGTCTGGAAGGGAATTTTTCGCTCGGCATACAACATATGCAATAGTCTCTCTTCAGGAGGAGAGCTGTCTTACAGCTGTCCTGGCAGGTGTGTGAACCAAAGCTTTATTGTGATCTACATACAGGAAATCAAATAAAACAACAATAGTGTGGCACAGACCTGCCAGTCAACTTGACTTAATGACTGCCTTCAAACGAAGCGAGATTTGGAAGTCAGATTAATGGCACCACTCAGGAATCAAAACTAGCAGGAAAACACCTTGATAAAACACCATCCAAACCCATGCCATTGCAAATGTCAGTTTTACTTCTCTAAAGTCCTTAGGAACATAAAAACCCCACATTATTACATAGATGGAAGCCAAACATGGAAAATTACTCAGGGTCTGAGTTTAAACTGGTTTAATAAATCCTCCTCTGATAATTGGAAATACCTGGAGAATTGAACTAATGACATCTGCCAACTTAGAACCATATCATGATAGAAACATATAGATTGAAAGAGACCTTTAAGGCTCATCTAGTTCCAACCCCCTGCAATGAGTGGAGACATCTCCAGCTAAATCAGTTTGTTCAGGGCCCTGTCCAGCTTAGCCTTGAATGTTCCCAGAGATGGGGCACCAACCATTTCTCTGGACAACCTGTTCCAACATTTCACTGCCCTCATTTCAAAACACTTCTTCCTTATATCTAATCTAAATTGACACTTATTTAGTTTAAAATTATTACCCTTGTCCTATCACAACCGCCCCTGCTAAAAAGTCTATCCCAATCTTTTATATAAGGCCAAATGTTCTCCAAAGGGTAAGTCTTTATATTGCCTATCCACATACCAGAAAAGTAACTTGAAAGAAACATCAAATGCAGAAATTTTTCACTAAAAAAAATTCCAAATCTAAAATAGGAATGACATATAAAGCATGAAAGAAACCTCACAGAGAGTGAATTACAAGCAAAGAAGATACACCCACAGAATATGGATAAACTGTTTATTCAGCTGTGGGTAAAATTGTATTCATAATAGTTCATCATATGCATAAATCTTTGAATTAAGGAGTCTGAATGTATGTGAGAAAGTTCCTATAGCTTTTTATTGCAAAACTTTGAAGAAAACAGATTCATAAATTCGTATAAGAGATCTTTTGCACCTTATGCCATACCGATTAAAGGATTGGCTTATGCAGGAATGTCAAGACAAATCAGTATCAGGCATGTCTAAAACAGGTAAAAGAGAGAGTAAAAATATATAGTGACCCCAGTGTTACCTGTAAAGTCAGGGAGACAGTGAGTACTGCAAAGAAGATGATCATCAACCCAAAACCTCCAATGAGGAGAGGCCTGCGTCCAAGCCGTTCAATAACTAAGCCCTGGAAAACAAAAAGTGCCATTTGACTTTCTTGAAAAAACACTGGAGAACTTGGACCATGAAATATGTTCTCCTAGTAAGTATGAAGATCAAAACTAAAACCATAAGGATTGATCTTACACTATTCATAAGCTATGACATTCATAACTGTTCTCACATTTATATTCATAAAATTTAAGGTTTGAAAAAACGAGTCAGCATGGTATCCTTATCTGAGACCACTGAAAGAATTGTTCATTGTTTGAATGGCTCACAAATATGCACTAAATTTCTATGACAATGTTCTTACAATACATAATTTTTAAATGTCATTATGTTGAAATGAATGATAGTCTTACACTTTTGCATTTTGACTATTTCCTAATTTCAACATCTCTCTGAATTTAAGCTAAAAACATTTAAAATTTGAGATTTAAATCTTTTTAGCATAAATTAGATCTTAATTAACCCAAAATTTATTTTACTTCTTTTTTCCCTCAAATATAGAATAAGTATTTATCGTTACTTTGGATAATTAGTGTAATTAGACTATCTAAGCAAAAGAAATCCATGCAGTAGAAAACTTTGCCCAGATAAGTGATTTTAACACTGATACTTGTGTTGTTACAGCCATTTTGAATTTATATTTAACATCTGAATATAGATAATGAAATCTGAATATTTATCTGCTGGAGAAAAACACAATGAAGAATTTCTTAAGAAGCTGTAATTTGAAATTCTGCTAGTCTGACTCATTAAAGTAGGCTAATATGTATTTTGTCACAATAGCTGATGTACTTTTCATGTTGGTAACTACTATACACTTGGCTTTCTTATGAGGAAAAATAGAAGGATTTTATGAAGATTAAAATGTACCAATCCAAATAAGTTAAAGTCAGGATCACAAAACTCTTTTCTGCATCATTATTTACTGGAGACTGAATGCTGTCTTCTGCACATCCTTTGAGGAAAAAATAAAATGGGCAACTAAAATGAAACCTGGAGTAATACGCTTAATTGTGGGAAACAACACACTTCACTCCATTGTGAGCATCTAGAGGAATAGTGTTAAAGCAGAGTACAGAGACACCCATGGATGAAATGCCTGGAGAGGAAAGTGCTTCTCCCTCAGTCTGGGGTTCACCAGTAGATTTTAGGGCAGGCTTGTCTGTCCTAAAACAATTTGAGTAATTTGGAGTGGATTATATGTTCAGCAATAAATGCTGCACATGTAATTTGACATACTGTGCAATTTCTCTTATATTTTTCAATGCTGGATTGATGGTTATGATCAAGTCATATTGGTGTTACATAGCTCAAGGGTTTTGTATTAAAGCAGGGTCAGAAATTATGCTTCTCTTAAAGGGAAAAAGTTCATAGATGCTTCTCTTACAAAACATGGGGAAAATGTCATATATAGTTTTCACTTGTAAAACTCAAAGCAACGCAAATTCCAGTAAGGACAGTTTGGACTTGGTCTTCCATAACAACAAGTTTTCCTGGTTAAAGCAATACTGGTTTTGAGGTTGTAAACAGACAACAACTTAATTTTTTCGTTACGATTATACAAATCCAAAACTTGTTCACTTGCAAAACCCACTAAGACGCTTATGACTCATAAGAAGTGGAAGATGATTCACCAGTTTCCAAGTATTTATAGTTCTGAATGCTATGCACTGGTAACTGTTACCTATTGAAGAGTCAAAATATACTGTATAGCAGAATAAATGAAATAACAAAAAATCCAGTGTATGCTCAAGTAAAGACAACAGAAGAACATTAAAACTGTTTTCTGTGATAACACCTGAGTTATGTGCCAGGCTGTAGGCTGATACTTGTTTCTGTGTGATCAAAAACATGTATTTGTAGAAACCTATACCCAGTCATGATGGTTAACACAGCTCAAATTACTGAAAATGTGTAAAAAATATTGCAACCAAAACTCTCTCAACACAAATGTTTTGTGATAAAAAGGCAACTGATATACAAACTATGTTAACAGTTCACACAACTTCTGTCTGTCAAGAAACACTTGTGAATTAAGTTAAAGAAGCAAATGTCAACCTTTTCACTTGAGTCAGCTGCAGATACCAGGGCTGACATAATGAAAGCAGAGTGCATTAAAATAGATCAGACAAGCTTCCTTGGATAAAATGAATGTGCAAGC
Source organism: Thryothorus ludovicianus (assembly GCA_013397245.1). NCBI lineage: Eukaryota > Metazoa > Chordata > Aves > Passeriformes > Certhiidae > Thryothorus > Thryothorus ludovicianus. The sequence goes on from VZTB01018223.1 coordinate 1,465,776, forward strand.
AAGTCCTGCAGCCCAAAGAGGAGGTCGCTGCATACTATTCCTTACTGGTATCCTGGCCCTAAATTATACTAAGCAAACCCTATCAGGTTTTCCTGGTGTCTCAGCTCTGTGAAGAAGTTTGCTCTATAAGTTACTGTCAAGAATAGCCACACCTTCTTTCTCATGTATTTTGGATAAAGGTCTGAGTAAGACTCTGTGACTAGATTCAGACTTAACATGGCAAGCTAACACTGTGTTATTTCCGTTTTAAATATCAGGATTAAAATGGATAAGCTCATTTATATCACTTCATGACACAATGTCTAATATCTTGTACCCAGAAAAATGAGAGGAACAGCAGATTGAGAATTATTAATTGGGTGTTTTTGATTCATATTTTGATGTATATCCATTAGTTTACTGTATGAATTATTCGTTTTAAAATAAAAAAAAAAAGGAGCTATTGTATTTAAGTACCTAAACTGGAATTTAGAACTTCGACCACATAAGCACATTTTTGACACATAAATGTCTGTCTGCAAGGCTCTCACATCAATTTGCCTGTATCTGTATTAAAGCCATGACAGGATAAGAGCTCATACAACTTCTGCAGGTACCTGTCTAAAGATTACTCTCAGTAAAGCATGGAATTGCTACATTTCTAAGCTCAGTCTGATGTATTTTGAAATAAGACATCCTTAATCAGCTTCACTTGGCAGTGAAATTTTCTATTCACTAAAGATGCTCTCCATACTCAATACCTGCCAAGACTAGAATAGCCAAGATGTAGCCCATGCAAGGCCTTATCCTAACCAGCCACTTTTGCCTCAGCAGTGCTTGGCAATAGCCCCTAGGGCAGCACAAAACCACTCATTTCCTTATTCCTATTCTATCCCTTCACTGAACTGTAGATATTGCTGAAGCAAAGCTCCTTCTAGTGATGATTTAGTTGTTAAAAGCATTAAGCTATCATGTTAATGCTATAAAAGCCAGACTAGATCTCAATCTTGATCTGTGACAGCTTATTGTGGCTGATGCCCTATTTTCTAATGATGGTATTTGAATGCCCTGATGCAGATCATCCTGAATAGATTGATATAACAATTACTCAAACTGAATGCTTTGAATCCTCAGCAGCAGGGGATACAACTTTAAAAATTTCAATTTCTGAATATAAAAAAGAATTAAAAGAATGAAAGAATTTGTACTACACAAATGCAGCCTTTAACCACGTATAAGATGGGTCCTAGAAGTGGTGTGGTAAGTCTCATGATGAGACTTTTTCTTCTGGGAGGCACTACACAGTTACTTCATCACATGCTGTCCTCATCTATTCAAAAGTCCATGTGTATTAAAACAATTAAAAAGGAATAATGTCTTTACCTAAAAGCAATCTTGTTGAGCCTTGTGGGCTAAGGCAGTGTGCATCAACACAGTCTCTCTCTGCAGTCCATCCCAAATGCCTCTGGCCTTTGACAAACACCTGATCTGAGAGGCTGCTTGCCCAATCTCTTTTCTACTGCTGTCTCTGTCTGGGCTTCTACAGACCAAGATATTACCTTCAAATTCTGGTAATCCTTGAGCAACAGCTTGTCAGGGTGAGAGGAGAAAGTGGGGGAAATTCTGTATTTGCCCCATTCTTGCCCTCTCTACTTACATAAATCCTACTGGGATTTATGGCTATGTGAAGGCTGATTCTGATTGGTGTGCACAATGTCATATGGAACTGCTTTAAAAGTCCTACTGCAAATCAGATTCTAATAGAACTTCCTAGGAATCCTTGAGATTCTAGTATTTGTCACCTCATGTTTTTCACTTGCTAAGACTGGCTGTTAGCAGAACATATTTCTTTCTCTTCTGACCACAGTGGACTTAGAGTTTCAGGGGAGATATCTTGAATCATCCTTTGGAAATCATGGAGGAAAAGTGTTGGAGATGAGAACACCTATGGAAGTGTCTGGAATATCCTTTATTTAAGATGTGCCTGCCCTGAGCAGGAAATATTTCCTTGTATATTGAGATCTATTAGCAGTAAAAGAAGCAAAGAACAAGTCTAAGAGCCCTTTCTCATGACATCCTAAAGCTGATTAAAATCATCTTGCTAAAGAAGGCTGGCTTCCCTGACTTCTGTGTGATACTGCAAAGGATTTCCTACTTTCTTTTATGGTCTAGTACTGCAATGTGTTTTAACTCATTCCAGGCTTCACACAGATTGTCTCTGTCACAGGATTTTAGTAACACCTTCATGCATCATCCTATGGGAAACACTTAGGGCACAGTCTTCTCAATATAGTCACATCTAGACTCTTTCTGTGAACATTATAAGAAAACCAAATGTGGTGCCACAGATGGCAAAATTGGATGTGGGATGCTTGATTTGAATAACATTCCCTTTTATTCTATACTGGCTTCATGGAGGAGGGAAGAAATCTTCTCAGACATTTACTTCTGTCTCCCTTTCCATTCACCCTGCTGCTGAGCTAAAGAAAAGCACTTTGCCCACTAAAAGACAACAACTAAATTAACCTGAATTACTAAAAATTAGAAAATAGAAGAGTAATCAATCTTACTGAAGAATACCTAAGTTTGTGGTATGCCCTTACTTTAAAAGTTATAGAACAGACTTCTAATAAAAAGGAATTATTTAGGTATATTCCATCCTGCTTCAAAGAACTGCATCAGGTTAGGTAACTTACTACTGTAACATGTCTATGAGTAGAAAATCTATTCAGTATTTCATTCCAGAGGATACAAAACTTCAGAAACAAACAGAAATTAATGGGCACCCCACTAAAAAATAATTGTCTAGCTAGTCCTCTAAATCAAGTCTGTGTTAAGTACAATGGGTGGAATTCTTTATTATTAACCAAAAAATATACTGGAAGTTTATATTTTTTCCCTAGAGAGAAGCCAGGGCATCAGGTATGCAAAGCTACAGCACACATATTTCATGAAGTAAATTAGGAAGTGTTAGTGTAAGAGGAAGTTGCAGCCAAATTATGCGAATGAAAGGAAAATTATGATGCATGTTTCATCTTTCAACATCTTGTTAATATGGCTCTTGCTGGAGGGGAAGAGGGATGGAGCTGTAGGCAAAGCACACTACAAGTGGGCATATCAAAGGATCTGAGGCAATACAGAGCTATGAAAAGGATGGAATACTAATTGTCTTTCCTCATGGACCACATTAAAATTATTATTAACTGTTGTGCTGCTGCTCCCAAGAGATGCATTAAAGGGAGACTTTCAAAATTTTTCAAAGTTTAAATATTTCATCTCCTAAATAAGACTTTGCTTCTCTGTGAAATACACCTCTATTTCACCGTTTTCCTTTGGCATTCATAAGGGTCTCAGCAATGGGGGTCATCAGTACCCAAGTGTTCTTACTGAGGCTCAATCTCATGACCATCTAATTTATGCATAATGATAAGAGGTAGTACACGATTTCTAGTGGAAATTTCCAATTACAGTTTCATTTAAGAGCACAAAAACAATATCTCTATAACTGATTACCTCTACTGAAATCCTGGAGTTTGTGAGCAAAATCTGGTTTCTGCTAGTAAACATAACATATTAAAAAATACCAGGAAAATTAAGTTCTCTTCTTGCTTACTTCTCTTTCTTCCCTGAGTAGTACAGAAGGTACACCTGGATTAACATTTAAGGCTGTGAAAGAGTTTTTAAAAAAATGCCAAAAGGAGACATTGAGAGAGGTTGGGAGTGGGAGGAATCCCCTGTTCTCAGTGCTAGGCATGAAAACTTGAAGGGAAATTACTCAAATAAATAGGCTGCTAAACCTCCAACTGAAAAGCTAAATTCATGTTGTTATTCTTTTAAACAACAGCAATGAAACATTTATGAAGATTAAGGAAGTAAAATTAAGGCTAAAAAGCCGTGTGTCTTGAACTGAGAAACTGGAAGGCAACAGAGATATCAGTACATCAGCATTTCCAGAGGCACAGCAGGTAGCATTAACAGAAAAAGTATCAAAAAAACCTATTCTTGAGTACAAAAAGTTACCACACATATCAAATGCCAAAGCACACCCATCCACCCCATTATGTATAAAGACTGTGCTCTGAATAAGCCCCACAAACTGACAGCACAGAAGGAATTGAAAAGATAACAGACCCTATTTATAGAATGGCTTTAATATCATGGAATCATCTCCATGTAATTATCATCTGTTTTCACATAAAAGAGGTGTGATTCTTCACTTAAATCAGTGGTAGAATTATCATTATTATTTTTCCATATATCTTAAATAAAGAAGCACGTGTGCAGTATCACAAAGAAGAAACCATAAGAGGTAGGCACTTTCATATTTCTCTATCTATTAAAATGAATCATAAAATCAGTTTCGTTGATTAAAAAAAAAAGAAAAAAAAAAGATTTAGCCAGAAACAGATTTGTGGAAATTCACAAACATCACAAGAAGATGTTTGTGACCCTGCAGAGTCTTTATGTCCTAGACTAAAAGAAAGCATACCTAATAGCTGGATTTAGTTTATTTAATATTTTGTAGGTCACTCACAGTTACTCTTCCACTGAAAAGGACACTTTTTGCAAAACCATTCTTCTGACATTTAAAAATGCTTGCTGCTGTGTTCAGTATTGTTCAATACAGTTGGTATAGAATAAATGAAGAAAAAATTCTAACAAAGAAAGGACTACTTGTTTGTTTGCAACTTTCCATTCCAAAGACTTCTCCCATTGCTTCTTATTATTGTAGTGCAAATATAAATACATTACTTTAGCAATTAATTGCATAATCACCTACTAAAACTTGGAGCTTTTAGTTTGGTCATTTAGCGTATTTTTTCCCTAGTCAACGTTTCTATTTTGAAATAGGAAAGAAAAGAATGTGCGTGGATGAGTTTTTCTATTAACATCTTCCTCCACATTCAGAGCAGAGCAAAGGGCCTGCTCTGGAGCTCAGGTATTAGGAAAGGATTCCTGTTTGTGCTGGGTGAGGCAGCAGAATTGACCACTGGGACTCCCTCGTTCCAGCAGGCTGGTTCTGCTGTTCCACCTCCTGGAGGCTGTTCCTGCCAGCCACACTGAGCACCTGTAGCTGCACTGTGCCTGAGCTTCTCCAAACAGCACTGCTGCTGCCCAGCAGGCACACGAGAACACTCTGAGATGTGAATAAACTGCTGCCAGGTAAGGTTCTACAAGGGGAAATAATTTATGGGTTACCACTTAATGTACTCTGGCCCTTGCTGTTTCTGCCTTCTTTCTACATACAAAGCACTGCAGGACATACCAACTTTTTCTGTTCCTTTTATGGATATAAAATTAAAGAGCATCTTAAAAAAATATTCCAAGAAAAATATTTGGTTTAGGATTAAAATTAAAAATAATATTTTGAATTGCATTATCAACCATTACACTTAATCAACACACTATTCCTTTTATATTTTAAGCTGTATAAGAAAATAAAATCTAACGATATTTAAATATCAAGAATGCTAATGGGTTTTTGCAACCATACTTACAGAAAAAACAGCAGCCAGAGTCTCAACGGCACCAGTACTTAGTGTAACATAAGGGATTGTTTCACGACTGATCCCAGATTCACTAAAGATGTTGTTTGTGTAGTACCAGATCTGTATCAGAGAGAATAAAATGAGTTTTTAATCATTATGGGTTGAACAACAATATTTTGGTATTCAGTTCAACCATTTAATCTGCTCGAGGCAAGACTTAAAACTCTGAGCACTCCCAGATCACCGAGGATCAAACAGGACAACAGAGGCAGGGAAAGTGCAAATTCCAGGTGGGTTAGGCACAAGGCTGATGTAGTTCCACTTGCAGACCCAGGCAGAATTACAAACAGCTTCAACTCAATTTAGCTTAATTCACTTTAGGAGTAAATCAGAGAAACTCACTTTAAGCTTGAACAACAGGATACAAATAGGTTTTGTGTGGCTTACCAAGCAGGTTTGTGTAGCTTTATGGAATACTTCAATAGCATGTAACAACAGAGGAGTGAACAGGGAAGAGATATTTTGAGGCACTGAAGAAGCTGCTTATTTTTGGACAGAAGGTGTGAGATGTTATTTCTGCCTTAACCTTACTGGAGTGTGGACATCTGCAGCCAAGCCAACACTCCCAATCTCTCATTATTATCCACAAAATAAAAAGATACTTTTAATATTAGAGGTGCTTGGGAAAAAGTAAAATGCTGTTTTTAGGATGAAATTAATTTAGGATGAAGTAACAGTCATTAATGGACAGAAATAGAGGTTGTATGACTTAGAGGAAGTCAATCATGTTTAGTCAGTAAAACCATAGCCAGTAGTGACAATATCCAGGCAGAGAATATATAGTGGCAAAATTCTAAAATAGCAGGTCTGGTAAGCATCAGAGTCCCATTCACACCGACTATGTACAAAAAACCATATATTTATGTTTGACTCAAGGTGACAGGAAAGAACTAGCCAAAGATTTTGGCTGCCAAAAGCATGCAAGGAGACAAAAAGATAATTGATTTAGTAGAATGAAATTAAAATGGTTGAAGTAACTGATTATCAAAAGAAAATAATGTTCTAAACAACAGGTAATTTATCTGTGACAACAAAACTCAAAGTCCTAGATAAAGATGGCACTAAACATTAAAGCAGCAGTGATATTTTTTCCCATATGCTCTCAATGGTACAAGCCCTAACAGGGCAAGCACTGCTAAATACAAGGCTTGTCTGGTGGATGGAAGTGTTATGACTTCATGAGGAAAACCCTGCTACTTGCCAGTATATTATGCACTTGTTACATCCGTTTGTCAAGAAACTAACTCAGCAGTCTTGTAAAAACAAAAGAAAAAAAAAATCTAAATTCTCAACTAGTAAAATTAAATTTCTAGCCCCTTAGCAAAGCTGCTTGTCCCAGGGCAAAGAAGAAAATCCAACTCATATTACATGAACCCCAAGTAAAAAAAGACATCAAGAAGTAAAAAGTCACCTTATCACCTTACAGGTAAAGAGAAACTGACTGAAACTTATGCCAACTGCTGGCACACCAGCTTTTACCAAAACAAATGCAGTGACAAGAAATGATTGCAACAAACTTCTCCACATGAAGTGATCTGCCTTCATGTAGCACATGCTGCACTTAATGGTGCCCTGCTGACACAGAGCACAGACAAACAAAACCAAGGATCAGTTCTAATTCTCTCTGAAATATTTATGCCCACTCATAATTTTGGGGGGACCTGGTACTCTGAAAATTCACTTCCCATATACTTATACAATATATAAGCAGAAAAAATCAGCAAAAAACCTGTGATAAAAATAATTTTCTTGTTCATACTACAAGTTACAAGATTAATTTAGTGCAGTAAAGTTTGAAAACATTTAGGCATCTCATCCTTGCTATCAGTTTTGTGTAGCAACTAGATCTAAAAATGTCAGAGATATTGCAGGTATGCACAATTTAAAAGAGAAGAAAGAGGCCAAAGAGCCACTAAAGTAGTTAACTAATGAATAAAATTTACCAGAATGCAACAAGAAAAACATAAGATGTTTTGCAAATGGTTTCACAAAAGAGCACAACTGACCACTGATAGTAAGATTAAAAACCTGGCAGAGCAAAACCAGGATGAGATTCACAGACTTATTACTCTCTGTAGCAGTACAAAAATAAATTAGGATAAAAATCAACAAAGTGTACAGTTTTCAAGACAAAAATTCAATTATTTTTCTGCTTGTGTACCATTAGGGAGAGAAAAAACATTTGCAAAATTGTTAGGCATACTTACTAGGCTAATGATCACTTTTGTAGTTTCACTTAAGTTAGTTTTCTAACATGGTTTTTGTTAGCTAATGATTTCATCAGCTAAGAACATTAGCTAATGATTAGGCTAAACATTTTTGAATGAAAGAGCTGTAGAAAATGCTGCAGAGGGCTCAAAAACTAAATGGGCAAGAGCAGAGACACAGGCTGTGGCACACTGCATACTGACCCTTCCTACACTGCCTGATGCTCTCCACACCATGTCAGACCTTTTGCATATTGAAAACAAGCATTGTTCCACAGATCCATCCCAGAATAATTCCTTTGCACCTGAAATACAGCCTTAAGAACAGACTTTACAGTAGCCTAGAGATCCTACCCTGGGAATGACTCCCTTAGAGCAATGTCCTACAATGTTCTTTGATGTGAAAAAGTATAATCTTCACCAGTGAAAACTTCACCAGTTTTGTGACTTCTTTAGAACTGAGATAAAATGATGGAGGATAAATAAATTTATTATGGCTTATATGTATCAGATAAATGTTAACAGTAAAAGAGACTAATAAGAAATAATTTATTTATGTTAGTTTAGGTCAGGCTGTCTGGTATTTTGTTATAGTTGAAAACATTTACATGATTAGAGCTTCACCATGATTTCTATTGCATGTGGAAATAAACAAATGTAGTGTTTTAAGCAAAACAAATTTTTATTTGAAGGAAAATCCTTAAAAAGAGGCAAGTATTCTCAGGTACCAGCAGGATGATTACAGAAATCTGCCAGTTGGCAATTTCCCTGGAGAACGACCTGAGATTCTCGCCTGAAGGAATCCCAATTTTGCCATATGCCCTGTCCAGATGGCAGTTATGGAAAAGACCAGACTGACTAACAGGGCACTACAAAGCAAATGAGTTAGAAGGAGCCTTCCCTGCCAGCAAAACCTGCCTGATGCTAGCTCACACCCAGCAGGTTGGTTCTGATGCACTCAGGCAAACCAAGATCCAGGTTCACCAGTATCTGTCACACCTGGACCTGACCTCTCATCATGGAGCTTCAGGAAAGCCAAGCAAAAGGCACGAGTTTTTGGAGCCTGGTTTCTTAATCAAGTGGTCCAGCTATTTCTCTTGATCTCTCATTTGGTTTTCTTGGTCTTACTATTAATTGTTACTAACTGTTTGAATAATCCATTTCAGAACACAATTTTTTGTGTGAATATTTTGTTTTCTCATGTTTAGTGATATTGCAGGAGAGGAGAAACAAAGTAATAATAAAAAAGGAAGGCTTGAAATAGCCAGCTCAACACGCAGGTTTCTTGACAAAGACAGTTTTTCTGAGGCGTACTTTCAGAAAGTGGCCATCCAGTGACACTTTTAAGTAACTCTGGCATCCATTTTGGACTGGACATGTCTGACTATCCACCCATACCCTCACTTAAGCCATGAGAGTGTGGTGTTGTTCTGCCACAGAATACTGGACAATTTCTATCAACTATTAAGTATCCTCTTCCATTTCCCCTGAAAATTTAGCTGTGACCTTTTTTTTTTTAGGCAATGTGCTCCATTATTTGAACAGTCTGTTTATTATTATAAGAATCACTTTTATTTCCCTTATGTGTTGATTAATCTTAAAAAGACTGAATGACGAGATAATTCTGTGGGTTTTTTTCTCAAAAATGTATCCACAATGAGGAATAAAATAACCTGCCATTAGCACTGAAATTTTACCATGAGAAGAACACACCACCTATATAAACATTATTATAGTTTACCCCACAGGATGAAAAAACTCTTCTAATTCCCTCTTAGTATTTTGTAAAAAGCTTTTAGATACCATAGTTCAAATCACATTAGTCTTTTAAATGGTCTTGGGCAAATTACTTTTCTTTAGAATCTTAAAGCTATAGAGATACCTGAGATAAGCCTGAGTTAGTGTTCATAGATATAAAACCACATAGACTTCTTAGCCCTGGGGGAAAATCTAGCTGGAGGGTGCTGCAGAGGCATGAAGCATCTAAGCCAGATGCCACAAGCTGCAACAAGGATAATTTATAAAGAAAACACTTTTCACAGTGTAAGTGGTGTAAACACCTGGCATAGGTTGCCCAGGAGGGTTATGGACTCTTCACCCTTGAATATGTTTAAAACTCAACTGCACAAGGCCCTCAGCAGCCTAAGACAGCCCTGGAGTCATTCCTGCTCTAAGCAAGGGCTTGGACCAGGTGGAGGGATCTTCCAACCTGTCCTGTCATCTTCTATATGGGCTCAGATAGATGGTGAAGGAGAATTCTGATATCCATTAGCCTCAGACATAGTAATGGTCAATAGGATTCACTGTTTTATGTCTTTTCCATCTTTTGCTTCACTTTCCAAGACAGGAATATTGAAGCAATAAAAAAAATCAAATGTGCAGTGTGACCTTTTAAAATCACTTATGGGAAGTTTTGCTGACTTCTGTAAGTACTGAACTGAACAAATGCAAGCTGAAATGTCTACTGAAAAAACTCTGAATAAGCATGGAGCAAATACAGAAACAGAGACTGAGTATCAGAAGTGAAAGCTGCATGCTCTTTCTTTGATGATGTCTTCAAGCTTACCATGTATTTCTTCAAAGTTAACACAACATGGCTTTCCCTTAACTTTTTTTGTTTTAAAAACCCCCAAGGTTTTAGAGATCTCTGTGGATCTTCCCACACGCTGCTGTCTCAGAGTCATTACTAGTAAGAAACAGCCAAAAAAGGGAATTCATAGAGATTGGTTGATGGCATAACCCAAACCTTTTCATGAAGGAAAGGAGCTCCCCAGGAGATGCCATGGCCTGAGGAAGGACACTTACAGCATTCAGCCCACAGAGCTGGTAGCAGCCCATGGTGACGACCACGGTCACGATCTGCCATCGCACCGCGCGGGTTCGCAGGAGCTCAACCACCGACACCAGCTTGGTGTTTCTTTGGACTCGAGACTCTGCCAGAACTTCCTCTATTTCATGAGTCACGTCATCCTTCCCAAGGAACCTCTGAAAGGCTACAAAGAGAGGACATGTACTTTAGGCCAGACACTTGGCACTGTGTGCATTTATAACCGTCTTGCTTCTTTAAAATGGAATTGTTTGGCACAAACAGGAGGCATACATGGACTACAACTTAATTATTCTTCTGCCAACAATATCATTCTGCTCTGGATGTGATCTGGTTCGTCCCTGCTACTGGGCTCAGTAATTGAAAAAAAACATAAGTTATTTGTCTCCCTACAAGATCTCTCTTAAGTTATTTCATATATAATACAGCTCAAGGTCCAGTGAAGAGTGAAAACTCTGTGTGGCTTGAAAATATTTATTACCAAAGCACCTTTGAACATTATTTGATTTGGCTACTTTTGCAGCCTAACAGTATAGCTAGTTTCATTGCAAGAGATTGATTGGATGGAGAAGTAGTAAGATGTAAAAATGCATATAAGTCTGGTAAACCAAGAAAAGGCAGACATTGGAAAGGAATAACTACTACTTTTTGTATTACCTCTTGTTTTTACTAGCATAGAGACAATAATTCACTTTTTCAAGGTGATTAGTATTAGAAAAAATCACCCAGAGCAATTCAAGACTTTACATTTGTCAAAGCTGGAGTCAGGGGAGCAAACTTACATGTAAGCATGTAAGCAACCAACCAACCTCATCTCCCCAGAAAGGCACCATTTAGTATTGCACACTGATAGCTTTCTGAAATATCCTTCCACTGTGAATAATACAGGCTTTCTAACCCACACCTCCTCCAAGACAGAGATACCTCTGACTGGATATGATGTGCATCCACCACACTTGTTTGTCTGTGCAGGTGATGCTTTTGCCTCAATCTAATGAAAATACCCCAGAGGCTGGCATTTTAAGAGATGTTTAAAATGCTCATCATTTCAGAGTGACTGCAGAGAAACAATGACATTACACACACCCCTGCAACAAGGCTTTGCAACCCAGTAGGAGGCCAACACTCAAACCAATCCCTTGCACAGCAGGTCACTTAAAATTGTTATTTTTATTAAATGAATAAGTTCATTTAGTTCACCAAAGAGCCAAATCAATTTTTCTTATCTACAGATTTACATAACACTGCCTATGAACAAATGACCACATATTTAATTATATTTACATACCTTTGGATCATAAAAAACACTTTGATGGTCAAGAAAATCAGAGATATTGACTAGTCATGGTTAATACGTCCAGACTCTATTTAGATTTTGATGTTACAAAATTTTATCTTTACCCAGTAGGGGAAAAGGCCAATTAGTGGCATTTCATTGTTGAGAGGGCTAGGTCACACAAATGAACTGGTGCATCCTCCTCTGACACTTTGGTGAAGGTACAAGGATGCACATTCTGCTTAGCTCCCAGACTGGCATACAGGGAACTAACTTGAGCTCTGGGCCAAGTTTTCCTGAGGCACTTAGCACTTCTAATGCATTTTAATGGGCCCCACATGATTCTGCTTAATAAGGATGATTTTTTTTAAGGAATGAACCACCTCTGGGTGTTGAGTCAATTCATAACATTCATACATTCTGATAACCAGTTTCTCTCTTGTGAGAGGAGAGGTCAGAATTTTTAAATCTTTCAGTAAAAGCACAAGATTTATCTTTTCACACGGGCTGTACAATCAGAAATGCATTAACAAATTGAGGCCTCAGAACTAAAACTTCAAGCTATTCAGTTTTGTCCTTTTTTGCTGGCCATTTTTAAATAAATAACATGCATCACACTTATTTTCATGAGTGTGATGCATTTAAAGACAGTGATAAGAAATATAAAGGTATAACAATGTGTGCTTACAGTATAAGTCAATGTCTCATGTTGAAATTACACTTTTCTCGGTACTATTAGAACCCTGATGGAAAAGAATTCAAGTAAAGATGAGAACAACCAGATATATATATCACCATAGTCTTCCATGAAAGGATTCTCTCAGATTTTTAAGCATCTGGTTTATTAGTGTAAATTAGGTCGGTGCACAATTTTCTTTATTTTTCCTGTCCTTAGAATCCTCAGCATTACTTTAGGGCATACAGGTCAAAAATATAGGTGCAGTCAAGTAAAAAGATAACAATCTGTCTTTTCTACACAGGGGAGCTTGCTGTATTTCTAGAGGGAACAGGAACTAAAAAACTGCAATTACCAAAATTGTCAAGTACAAGGCTAGAAAAATATAGACACCAGATTTCTTTCCTTCATGGCACTAAATAAAGAGATGTAAATGCCACTACGCAACTTTGATGGATACTTAAAGTTACCATCAAGACAAGAAATGCTAAAAAATTACTGTGCTCTACATGGGTAGTTTTGAATAGATATCACCCAGCCTTCATGGAAAAACATTTTCCTGCTACTCAATGCCTTTAATTTTCTTCCATTACCAGTTTTTCAGTACCATAAGAATCACAATTTTATATATAAATAATGTAGAAATAAATTCTGCATTAGCAGGGACATAGAGAAACTCAATAGTCATTCAATGTATGATGTTCAATTTATTAGTTTTACATTCTAAACCCTGGCATTACTGGCACTGAGAAGCACAGCAGGTCATTCATTCCTCTCACTGCAATGACTCATTTCTCTGATTGGCTGCTTCTCTCTATAGGGAGGCCTTATTTTCATGTAACACTTAAAACATCTAAGGAGTTGCGGTTCTAGAAACTTTTAAAACTTTCCAGATTCCTATTTAACTCCCTTGGATTAGAAGGTTATAAAAGCTCAGGCTCCAAAAATTGGAATATTGCCTTCATAAATAGGAAAAGCATTGGATGGTTCCAGTCCAGGGGAAAGAATTCAAGAAACCTGTCCATTTATACCACCAGTTTTTATTCATCTCAAATAAGTGAAGGTGAAACATCTGAAAGAGGTTCAAAGATCTGAGAAAAAAATCAGTTGGTACCATCTCTAAAGCAAATCAGGCCTTTAAATTAACTGAAGATGGGCATTCAGCATCTCAGCTACACAGGGAATTACAAATTCTTTTCCTTCTATAGTACTTCCAGGATTGTGCAAAGAAAGCAGTTGTTATTAACAGAATTAGCATGTGAACTTTGAGAAGAAATTTTAAAATATCAAAATGCTATTGAGGGGTTTACAGTATAAAGCCAGTACGAGGCAAGAGGGGACAGAAAAACAGAGAAGTGGTCACAGTTTGTTTGGGCTTATCCTTTGAAAGAAACAGACAAAAAATTAAAATAAGCTGTGGGAGTATTATTGTCATCTGTTTCCCATGGACACATTCACTTCCCTGATGATTAATTATATTTAGTCCAGTGTTACACTGTCACACACATCTTTGTCTAAATTCTGCTTAAACAACATCTTTGGCCACTGTTTAAGACAGCAGAATTTTCCCTGTAATAACTCCATGTCAACACAGAAATAATTTACAAAATTAACTACCAGTTATTTTTATATAAACTAATTTTATCAGAGTGCTGAATATCCAGAAGAATAATTCAGGTGTATTGTCCTACAAGATATATAATAATGCCATTTAAATCTAGAAAAACATTGATTATCTACTAGCATTCAGCATACCAAAATTTAAGAAAAAATCTCAGGAAATATAACTGAAGGCAAATAAGTTTAGGCTTTTCCCACACGTCACGTCTCTCTTCCTCTAAGTAAAGAACACACAGATCTTTTATGAGTTATTATCCAGTTAAGGATTACATCTTTACCTGTTTGTATGTGTGGTTTTACACACATCAATAGGGCTGTTCAGGTTCACCTGAAACTAGCCAAGATGTACAGATAAAATAAAACATATATATGCTATCCTAAAATAACACAAGAATTGGTAAGCAGAGTTGTATTAAAGGTAAAATGACCTAATATCCCTTCTAAAAGACAGAAAGTTTAAGAAAAAATTAAAAACAAATCAGGCACACCACAATCACTCCAGCTTTTGGTAGGCAAACATCTGAGTTGAAGACTTTACCATAAGCCAGCAAGTGCAGTAGTCATGGCTGTCTCTTCCTTTCCAGTAAGAAAAATTTATAATTTATACAGATATATAAAACCCACAGAGAAAAAAAAAATCATATATGTGTTTGTTGTCAGTCATAACAACTTCTTTCAAACACTGGATTTGCAGCAACTTTTTCCTGCTCTAACTCTGGGTTTAACACCTCTCCAGTCCATGTGGGTCTCCTGAAGGACTGTGTAAAAATTGTCTCCCTGTTTTTTTAAATCAGGAGTGGCCTTGCTCTTTTGTCACATGAAAAGGTATCAACCCTAATCTACCTTTCTAAAAATTTAAATCTAGGCTTCTCATCATACCTACTGTAATTCCTTTTTCCTAACCATGGAACTTTCAATATATGACTGAACATACTAGATGTGAACAGACGTTGTATGTCACCAACAGATGATGTGTGACATTTTATCCAAGTTATTCAACCCTTAAGACATAACAATATTGTTGTTCTCTGGCAAGCTGGGATACCAGCTGAATTCCATTATTGATCTACATGACCTGCTACTGTAGCTGCATAGAAAATGCAAGGTTCCTCCCTGTAACACTGCACTTCAAAGAAGACACCTCACCTGTCCAACTACAAGTGTTTATAACCAATGATGCTAGTTGTAACAAATGTTCCATTTTATCAGTACTACTGATTTTATTCATATTTCTTCATTGTGATACTCACAGATCAGGTATGCAACAAATAGACAGCTAATGTGAAATCCCTATCTTACTGTCCTAGAACAAACTGATACAATTATAGCAGCAGGTTTGTTTTTTTTTTCCTGTTTCTAACCCTGTCACTCTTAATTTCCACAATCTCCTTCCAAAGTCCTTCTCTTCAACCACTTAAATACCCATTTCTCCTCTGCTGTCTGGCCTTGATTAAAAAGAAGGATCACACCAGTTAAATGCTAGGCAATTTCTTTCCTTCTGTTCTTATTAAATGAGAAGAATATTAGTTATGGGACCTGGGGGGAGGAGCGGGGATGGTTCTGTTCTTGCTTCATTACCAGACTTAGTTCCTTGGGCGAAGCAGGTTTACAAATTATGCTGTTCCAGTGGACTGTTCCCTTCCAAAAAATGGACCAGTTCTCCCACATTCAGCAGTGAGACAGGAATATGAGACATAGTTCAGTTCCTTTGGGTCACAGGATACAGGTTTGGGATGTCCAGGAAGACGAGCCAAGCTCATCTGTCAGTGCTGCTTTTGGCAGCAGACAGCAGCAAGCCAGGCACGGTGTCCGTGTGTCTGATGGGACAGACATCAGCTCAGCTGCCCGCAGTGTGCACTGCCTGCCCTGCTGGGAAAGGGAAAGCAGGGCACTGGGCAAAACCCTGCTCATGGGGCTCAGGAGACCTCACCAGAGGCATCACTGCCCCTGGGCCCCAAAGAATAGCTTCTCTCACGGTGGTGTGCCTTAGGCTTGCACATGATGCCTCTCTACTCTAACCCTCTACTTTCATTCCTTCATTTTTTCATTGTTTACACAACACATTTTGGTCCTTCCCCTTCTCTCAGTCACTTATTTGCCCCTTAAAGACATCTGCCAGAAAAGAGGTTGACCCCACTTGTATTTTGGTGGTTATAGACTAGTTATCTCCTGAGACAGAGGAGAAAAGGAGGAGATGAAAACTGGGGCTAAACTTTGTGAAAACTCAATGACCTACATTATCTCACTGGATATTATTGCTCTCAAACAATTAGGAAGATTAATGTTGTCAGCTTCATTTTAGGAGCTTTGATAAACATGCATACTTTAGAGTATTTCATGGACACTAACATAGTCATCTGCTTCAAATACAGCAGACCTTTTGCAAATAATAGTTTTATATTTCTCTGACAAGATATAATCCACAGTGAAACATATATTTGCATGAATAGCCTTGATCCATTAAGGGAAAGAAAAAGGATTTACTCAGTAGAAAGAGTTACAAATTTCCAATATTAATATGCAGATTTAAGCTAAGAGGCAAATAATTTAAAAGCATTACTGTAGTCATCATTAAAATGAAATCTGCTTTGTCATTACATGACTTACAAGCAGAAGGGCATTTTAATAAATCACAACTCCTCCAGTCTCCTTAATACTTAGATTTTTCCTCCCCCATTTCTGCTGATAATGCGAATATCCAGATGATTTGTCTTGATTATTGATTCACTCTCCTATTTTTTGAATTCTACTGTAGATGGTAGTCAAAAGGAGTTACACTGTGTACTAGAACATATCTCAGAATTGAGTCTTTTCTTTTAGAATTAATAAAATCTGAAACCATATATTCATATGCAGTTACTTCGGAAAGTCTTTTATATCAGTTGTCTCTTTTTCTATCAGAGTATCTAAATTTATAGTCCTTATGGTGGCAAATGAGAGCCATTTTCTTGTAATCAGAAAGCCAGGGGCTAAAGCTCATTTCCCCAGGCAACAGCTTGCCTGATGCTTTCTACTCCAAAACCTACCTCCAATACCTCTGGATTAGATTTCAAATTATTCTCAGAACTTGTATGCTAAAAACATCCCAGAGTGCAGTTGGCACATTACCAGCAACAGTAAATGGTGTGAATTTCCAGGCAGGTGGTATTATTTTGCTGCCATGTTTTGTAATTTTTAAACTCTACCTATGAGAAGTCCAGCTTCACTGTCAGTGCTGAAGTCTCCAGGCACTGCAGCAGGATTTTCAGTAGTTCCTCATTGCAAGTGTGACATTATGCAATAGCATTGCAGATGCAGACTCTTTGCCAGCCATAGCTCTGGAAATATATCTACAGTTTTATCAGGTAGAAGTGAGGCAGTTTAAACTTGGCACCCAAAAGCATTTCTTCCCTGCCCAGCAGTGGTGCTGCACAAGTTTCCACCCAACAGCCAACCCGAGCTGGGTCCTGCACCCCTGCTGGGTGCTCTGAGCACAGCTGGCAGGGCAGCCCTTCCCTTCATGGTCCTTGGAAAAGCTGCTCTCTGCCTCCAGACAACTCTGTGAAGCTTAAGAACTCTTCCCAAAAACTTGTTGCTTTTGTGCTCACTTTTTTTTTTTAAACATTGAGCATCTCTAAGTGTCTGAGGTTCCAATATTAATAGAGTTCATTCAAGATCAAATTCAGACAACATAAGAGTCTTTTCATTAGTGTGTTATTTCTTTTTCAGAGGGCTCTTCAGAACAAAAAACAATTTTTAGTTTCAAAATAGAAGAAACTGGATAGAGTTGCATTAATTTAATGCTAAAAGATGACTAAATTCATATTTCAGGTGTTGATACACACTTTACAAGTAATTTTGCAAGAAACTAGTTTATGACTGACAATGCTAAGGGTCATACTTAAATGCATAATTTGTTAATCACTTACATTTGGTATTTTGATATTATAATCAGACTCCTTTTCTGTAGACTCCTGTTTTTCATATGTCTTTATAATAAGCTAAACCAAATTTTCAACATTCTCTCAGCTGTATTGGGACCATCAATTTACTGGGGTGGAAAATGCAGCAAAACTGTGATCATGTAAGCAAATAGTTTTATACCTGGTACCAAAAGTAAGAACAAAATATTCTATGCCTGTGAAGCTGAAGCAATATGGAAGCAATGGAATTTTTCAGTTAAACAGACATATGGGTTTTTTATTAGATTTACAAAGGTTATTGAATTACAGAACACAGGGTCAAACACAGTGACTACTGGGGAAAAAAAGCAGCAACAGAATCTGTGTTTTTATTAGTCAAAGTGCAAAGAATATAGATAAGGGAGAGTCACTATGACTGAAATCACCTTTCACTTCCAAATGAACCCTGCACAGAGTGGCTGGCACACAACAGCAGGATGATTTAGTTAGTTCTGTTATATAAGTTACCTTTAATTTAGAAAAACTTCAAAGCTACAGCTATATTTATGCATACAGAGACAAACAAAAAAGGTGAGAAAAATTATTGCCAAGAGATTCTCTCCTATGAGAATATTCTGCTTTTAGTGGTATCAGAATCCTGTATTTCCAACTTGAATCCCTACAATAAACAGCCTTTATTGTGAGAAAGTAAAGTATCATACCTTTTTCTGCCTTGCTCCTGTTATGCTTTTCGAGTAGGAGGTACCGAGGACTTTCGGGAAGAAAAGGCAGAATCATGGCTTGTATCAATGATGGAACAATGATTGCCCCAAATAGGAAAGGCCACCGAGATTCCTGCAAATGGATGCAAATATGAGTCAGTAATATTCTCCTACAGTGACACTTACAAGAAAAATAGCTTTGATATGAAACTGTAGTTTTTCATCATCAAAGTATTGTGTCCACCATCAGAGTGACATGTTCCTCCTAATCTTGGTCAGTGATTTGAATACTTCCCTCTCAGATCACCTTACTCTAGGGCCAGGCCCCCAAACTCCTTTCTGTTGACAGGTTTTATTTCACATTCTTTCAGTTCAGCAAGGTCTAAAGCACTATGTTCTGCATGGTATGGGATGTAATCCACATCTCATACCTGATATGAGGCCAAAGATAACCAAAAAACTCCCAGAAATAATGGATGAGGTATCTCCTAATTGAACTGTTCACTTGCCCTTTTAAGTGAGAGAGGTGTTTTTAAAAAATTCTCCTAGGATGAGAAAACAACTGAGAAAGTGTTTTTTCAAACAATTTAAAGCTTGAGGTAATTGGTCACCCTAAGAGCCTGCATTACCATGAAGGCTTCAAGACCCTGTTTCTTCATTCCTTTTTTCTTTTTTTTTTTTTTGTAATGCTGGTGAACCAAAAGGAGTTAATACTGTTTATAGACAAATAAGCCTGGATTTTATTCTAAAAGCCAGAAAACTAAGGTTAAGACTTTAAAACCAAACAATTATCACATAATCAAAATGGATACTTGTTTGTAAAGAATAACTTAAGAAAATTTTATAGGGTGTTAGAATTTTTGACAATACTTCCAGAAAATAATCTTACTCTTGATCAGCATGTCGTATTTTCTGTGGGTTTTTTCCACAGTGTCAAAGACACTTCTTAAAGGAAAAATAGGTATTCTTTGTGTATTGTTCTATCAGCATTTTGCCCACCAATTGAGACTTCTGTGAAATAAGCTTACACTACTTTTAAAGTCTCCTGTAGTGTACAGTTCATAAGTTGGTCACATTTGTCTCAAATGACTCTTCTTGAAAGCATTATTTTGAAAAAGTTATGAACAAGACTATGAACTTACCCTTCACAATGAAGAGTAAACCTTGCTGCTAAAATGAAAACCCTTTCATTTTTGCCACATAAGACACTGAGTTTTCTTTATTTCCTCTATTTAAGATTTCTGGTTTATTTTATCATGTTAACTTGTAAAACTTTAAGGTAAACTCATAAATACTCATAATTATGCTCACACTTGCCATTTTGGCATGAATTGATCAATAAGCCACTGAAGCCAGTGGAAACTCCTCCATCCATTTCAAAAGATTTCATGTCCATTCAACATTATGGAGTGTGTGTTCTACATGCTTTTTTCTTAATTTACATTATACAATCTTAACTCTTTCCTCCTGCTTCAGAAAAGAAATAGTAGGACTAATATAAGTTCAAATGATTCATTAAAATTGCTGGCAAGCTGGCTGAACTGGACACTACAAAGAGAACTAAGATAAGCAGGGAAAAGGAAGGTTTAATAATCTCTTTAAGAGGGAATAGAACTGGACATATATTGGGACAGTGCTCAGAAGCAGTAATAAGCTAAAGACTTATTAGTGTAGGTGACTTAGAAGACACTTAAAACACTTTACCTCAATTGTCAGCAGTAAGGGAAAGCACGCAGGGACTGCTGGGAGAAATGAACACAACTACATCGCATTTTATTTCAGGAAAAACTTAAAAGAGCATTAAATGTTTTAATTACAGAGGACCTGATTTCATCACCCGCTCAGAACTGGTAAAAATAACAAGTCAAGATGGTAAAATTTTCATTTTAAACTGTCACATTATGGATGTTTGCTTAGGTTGGAGCATGGAAAATCTGGCTTTGATGTATTTACAAAAGACAGTAAAACACTAGAGCAAGTTTGATAACCACACTCATTCAAAGGTTGATGTAATAAAGTGTAAAGCTGCAGAGACAGAAGATTGGGCAGAAGGGAGGGAGATAAAGCATAACGTGAATGAGACAAGATTCAAGTGCACTCGAATACAATAAAGAAAACATTGCCATGTGAGAAACTCATCAGTTAAAATGCAGACAATTGAACTTTTTGTACCATTAGAAGGTGGAAAGAAAGTGGTGTGGGGAAATGTCAACAGGCAGTGCTGACAGCTGAACTATCCATATCAAACTATGATATGTAATTAAAAAATCTATTTAAGCACCACTTACATTTAATATTCTCAGTAATTAGGAAGATTTTGATAAAATGTGAAGACACTCAACATAGACCAGGTTAACAAGATACATGTAGATAAATTTAAAGGGAGAACAGAATTGTTAACAGGGTTATGCAACAGAGGTGGGAAGAAGTGCTGTAGTGCCCTGGACATGGGCACCCATTTTTTGAAAGATCTACTGTGGCCAATTAAATATCCTAGTATGAGAGAATCAAAAAGACTGAGTAAAGAAATATGCAACTGTAACAGGCTTCACTCTCTCTGTTTCTCTCTAAATATTTTCACAGAAGCAGAGAAACAGAATGGTTAGGAAGAGACCTCAAAGATCATCTTGTTCCAATACCCTGCCATGGGCAGGGACACCTTCCACTATCCCAGGTTCCTCAGAGACCCACCTAGCCTGGCCTTGAACACTTCCAGGGTGAGGGCATCCACATCTCTGGGCAGTCTGGTCCAGTGTCTCACCACTCTCACAGGGAAGGATTTCTTCCTAACATCTATGCTAAACCTCTCCTCTTTCAGTTTAATAAATAGATTTAATTTATTTGCATATTTATTATCTGGACATAGATTCCACTCTCCATTCCCAGCTGAGTATCAACCACCTCTAAACATTCAGGCTTCTTGTTTGGTCTCTGCCCAGAGTTTGGATTTCTGTGCTGTGGAAATCCCCACATCCCACTGAGCATCCTGACCCCAACTGCCCCTGGGCAAGCATCCCTCATCGTGTCTCCTGTCCATTCCAGGGCCACAGGAAAATGCCCTTACCCCAAACACCTTCTCCTAAGCTCAGGCTGGACATGGGGTAGCACTGGGCACTCCCAGTCTTGTCTAACCACCATGCTGCCTCACAGAATTGTCAAGGGCTTGGCTACCTCTACTGCTTGAAATGTGTAGGAGATGGTATCAAAATAAATAATCTTTCCCCCTTTTCAGCATTCAATGCACAGGATGACCTGTGCTCTCAGTGAGCAAGTCTATTCACCAGTCACCATTAAATAGTCATCATTTAAGTACTTATTCTGGAATTAATTCCTTGGGGGTGGGTTGTGACGAGTTTACTACAGTGCTGAACAACTTATAAACAGAAATGACCTTTTTGTATAACTTTCTCATGTGAAATGACATATTTTACCCATTTTGTATGTGGGGAAAAAAGAGACAAAAACCTCTGGCATCCAAAGCAAGATATTGAAAAAATCCAGGAAAAAGTGATTTGGTGGTCTCTTCTTTTTCATGTTCTATAAGAAGCAGGAACACTTTTAAAATTTTTGTTTGGTAAAATATAACTACACACACAGGCAGGAGGAATTACATCTACTCTGATTTTTAGATGCCCTGAAGCATCTTGCCTCAGCCTCCTGCTGTAGCTACAGAAGGATGCAGATTTCTGTGATATTCTGTGTCACCTCTGCCAGTCCCACAGGGACATCTATGGTACTGTAGGGCATCAAGATGATACTATGTGCTTATATTCAAGCAATTGAATTCTGTCCTTCCTTGTAGAGACTTGGCACAAAAAATGCATATCAGAAATATTCCATTTGTCCCACAAAAAAAAAATGCATCTGTGCTCAAAGCAGACTAGGTAAACTTAGGCATGCAAAGCCCAGAATACTGCACAATTTCAGCATTTCTCTGTTATTCTGCTACCATACCACATAAAACATTCCTAAAAGTAAAGGACAACCACGCTGGCCTGGGGCTAAGGACTGCAAAAGCACTGAGATGGAAGTAATTTCATAGCATTAGAAATGTCTTTTCTTCCTTTAGTCAAGGGTATGGCACAGGGGTGATGATCATGAGGCAGCTGAGGAAAGAGAACTTCATCTCAGGCTTCAGAGCAGCTACTCATGTAAGGCACAGAACTGCCTTCCTCTTACCTTCCTTGTACCACTCCAAACACTGCTCTACAACCTCCTCTGGCTGCATAGGATGCTAACCTCAGTTATATCCCTGCTGGACAAAATTTTCTCTTTGTATGACCATTTCTGTAACCCAATTTATCAAAATACTTTTCAATAACAGAGTTACAAATAATAACAGAGTTACAAATCTCTTACCTTCCTGTTTAAAACACAGGCAGCTCAGATAATGTGTGTATTTCACCTCTGTTCAGCACCCAGATGTGCATTTTTACAGGTCACTACTACAGCTATAACTCTGACAAGAAGATTACTCAAGTATCAGTATCTTCCCAGGTAATAATCAGTACAAAATGTCACCAGACTTAAGGCTGTACAAGTCTGATGTAAAATTCACAGAAATCAGCAGGAGATTTTTCTTACTGAGTAAATGGCCTTTAGATGACAACTTAAAACAGCTTTGAAAGTGTCTGGTGTCTGAGTCCCATGATTTTCTCTTCACTAAATGACATGTTAGATCATGTACTGAGAGGGAACATGTTACAAGTTCCCCAGATGGTTTTATGTGCAATGTTTTATTGGAGTAACAACTAACTTTTTACTGCACACTTATATGGCATAATTTGTCTCCATTTCTCATTAATCTCCAAGAGAAGTAAAAATTTCAGAGAAAGACAATGGGAAACAGGAAGCTTTCACATGAGATTATTATCAGCAGCCAGCTTTCTCGAGCTCCTTTAGGAAGAAATATTGGAGGTATGCTGGAGCTAGGCAAAATATCTGGCAGAACTTCCTTTCAGTGATGCATTTAGACACAGGTTAGCATCCATGAATAACAAAATATAAAAATAGTAAATTGAAATAATTGAAGAGGATAAGACTCAGTTTTTCAAACATGAGAACATACTATCATTCTGATGCCCATGGTAACTCACATGTCCCTGTGGGGCTGGCAGATGCAATACATAGAACTCCAGAGACCTGCATTCTTTTGGGACTGCAGCAGGAGATGAAGCAAAGTGCTCCAGGGCATCTAGAAATTGCATTAGATGCAAATCTTTTTTTTATGTGATTATATTTTGCCGAACTGAAGTTATGAAAGTTAGACTAAGGTATATCAAAGTTAAGAGAAAGATAAAAATAAAATTATCCAAAGCACATTTGCTGTTTTGAAAACAACTGAAATGGTTGAATATTTAATCTTAACATTTTGCTAAATGACAACAAATCTGGTTTGAATTTAAAAAACATAAAACCCAATTCATTTTAATTTGACATCTACTTCAAGTTTAAAAAAATCACTCAAAATACTAATCAACAATATACCTCCTATTTTTTTCCTTTTGCCAGCAGTTTCAAAATTAAAGACATTCAAGACTAGAAAGCACACCCTCCTACTCAATATAATGACTGCATATCTTACAGTGCTTGACCAACTTACCATGGCATTAGTAACTAATTTTTAAAGGACAAATTTACATATTAGGACATGAATTTGCAATAATTGGTAGTTTTACAATGTGTAATAGAAAGTAAAACTGAAATGTTAATCTTGAAGGTTAAGAACTTTCAAAAATATTTAAGTGGTGGTTATCTCTCCAGTGTGTCAAACACATTTGGAAGAAAGTCACAGGTCAAATTGTTTCAGATAAAATAATTATTAATAAAAGATTTGTAAATACTATCAAATACTCAGACACTAAGGAAACAGGCAAATCGGAAATGTTCAATTGCTCCTAAACATCTGAAGCACAGTCCAACTTAAACAGGTAAGATGAGATTTGTAGACAGACACTATTTGTTATTAGGTCAGCTACAGTAAGTGAAAAACTCACCTTTTAAATCTTGATAAAGAAGCAGAAAGTCATATTTTAAATATTATATAAACAAATGCTCTAAGTTTAATTACATGTGCTCACTATGTTTCAGTGGATAAGGAGAAAATTATAAGAAACTGCTATCAGCCTCCACAGTGTTTTGATGTTTCTTTCCTTCACATCTGTTGAAGGGTATCTTTCCAGGAAAGCTTGTCTACTGCTTTTCCAACTGACCTAATTAAGCAGAGAGCAGCTACACAGAAATCTTCTCAAGAGTCAGGTGAGCACTGTTTCACTGTCTGTGAATAGCAGTCCTCACTGATGATAGACTTTCGTTCCAATATTAGATGCTCTGCCATTAAATCTTTTGTTCATTGTTGAGTCTAAACTCTATATCTATTTCTATAGTGCCCTTGTTTCCATAACCACACTTCCACTTTCAGACAACTCCTCTCCTGTAAGATGCTCTCCTTCCCAAATGCAAAATGCAACATTTCAATATTACATATGGCCCATCAGCCATATGCTGTTAAAACTTTGGGAATTGAAGCCTCACAGCACAACTTTAATGGATTGAAACTCATTTGCAAATATGAAGACACACAGCTGTTTTCCCATGCATTACTTAATGAGTTTTGTACAGAAAAGGGATGAATAAATACCATTGTGTCTGTCTTGGGGAAACCAATAAAAAGTTGATTTATAATCTCCAGTAAATACAAAATCTCAGCTGATTCACAGTAGATATAAACAAAGTACCTCACTTAATGTCTCCATTAGAAATATATCAGAGTGCACCACACTGCCTCAGTAGGGCTGGTATGACAGAGTAGACCTCTTCCCGTGGGCCCTATTGAACTATGAATATGCAACAACCCAGAGGGTCCTGGCAGCACTTCTGTACTTTTATCAGCACCATCAAGGCTGTGCCTGGTGCCTGCACAGCATCTCCTCTTGACTGGATGAACCAACCCTTGGGTGAGTTAACCTGATCAGTAACTCACAGCTTGTATTGAAGTGCTTGTGTCTTGATAAAAAACTTGGAAATTGCTTCAGCAGTAAGAAATTTTGTGCCTTATGTGTTATTGTGAAAAAAGGATGGAAATTTCTCATTGCTAGAAAAGAACTGAAAATATTTGAAAGAGGATTGCCATCTTCAAAATCACTGCCTCAAGCAATTCTTAACTGGCATCTGGTAGTAGTTTGCAGGAAGTGCAGGCAGATATCAAACACCTGCTGAAATTAGTGACTATCTGAATGAGCACTGAAACATTTTTAGGTTCNTCCTTCATTCCTTCCTTCCCTCCCTCCTTCCTTCCTTCCCTCCTTCCTTCGAAAAGATGTTTCTCTGAGTTATTCTTAGTGATATCATCCCCTTAACGATTTCAGCAGCCATTTAAAAGCACCAATGTGTTTTCTGTATCCTTAGCAGAAGTTTTAAAATGCCTTCAGGGAATGCTGTAGCTTTTCATTCAGAGTTTTGCATTTTATTACGTGAATATAAAGCAGTTTTTCTTCTGTGATTTTAAGAAATACTGTACAAGCTCAGCAGTCCAGTGAATTGGCAGGGATCAGAGTAACGGAGTCACCTTTTGCAGGCCGGGCTCAATAGCAGAAGGGTTTCCAGGAGTACTATGAGACCATCTCCTCAAGCTCTTGCTCTAAACTTAGAAAAATTCTGACCGAAAACCCCCACAGCTGGGAACCAGAGTTGATGAGAAAAATTCCTATGTTATTTTCCCCAAGTCCTATACTAACCTTTTCTCTTAAGGACCCATTAAGAACTAGAAATATGTATATAAAAACAGACTCCACAAAGCAGCATGTTTCTTCAGATGCAAACAGCTCCACCATTGTCCAGGTCATTAAGAAAGATACTGAACAGGACTGGAACTCTGGGCTACACCACAAGTTACTGGCTTCCAAACTAGACTTTGCTTCAGTTCACTATATTTTTAGAATATAACCAGGCAGAGTGAAGATGTTACAGGATTTTTTATTCTGTGTAGCCAGACATTTTAAATTATTACAAACAGGACACTTTAGGATTTCAAGTGTTCCTGGAAAATGCTAAACTGGTGGAGGCATTTGTTGTACTCTAATGGAAAGTACAAACACCATTTAATGTTCTGTAGACAGTATAAGGCACAAGCTGCTTTAATTTCCAACACTCTGCATGAAGCTGCAAAAGTTCACCTGTGTCTTATTGCCACAAGAGCTCTCTGTTCTATACTCTGAAATTCTCACTTGTATTTTAAATAAGAATATCTCTAACAATGGTCACTATCATGGCTCAAGAATAAGATAAGCATACAGGATGAAAGAGCTCACAGAAAAATATTAAGAAACTGGTCAATTCATCCTTTGTGTTATCATGCTAACATGTCAGATTCATTTCAAGAGCATCTCCAGCAGACCACTTTGCCATTGTGTCCACCTACAAACTCCAGGTCCCTAGAGCAATTTGGAATTGCTTTCTCTACTAATCTATAATTTACTGAGAATTTTTAAGGCATCCTTGAATCTGAGTCAAGAGTCTTAGGAAGAAGGATCAGTTAAAAAAAAAACAAGAAAAACAAAGGAAAAATCAAGCTGAAAATGAAGCTTTGACAAGTAAAATCAAAGCTTATTTTCAGAACAGCCTTCAACTGCACAGGCTGTACAACCTATTCCATCACTGTCTATTTTAGTGCAAGTGAAGGAGTACTTTTAAAAGACCTTGGTAGAGCAAAATGAAAAATTCCCATATAAACTCTCCTAAATAAACAGTTATCTATTATGTCAAATATATCACTTTTAAGAGGTCTGGTAAAAAAAAAAATTAGAGTTTAACACAGCACCTACAGGAGTTTTTAGTTTTATAACAACTATTTCTCAGCAAGGTTCACTTGTGTGAAAAACTAACTCAAAAGGGACTCATCACAGAGATGTTTCCTTACTAGACACATAGGACAGTGCCTATGGAGCTCATTGGTCCTTTTCCAGATTTAGCTCCATTTGCTGCAGAAATTGATGTTGATATTTGCATCAGCAGCAGAATTTCTTTGCTAAAATAATGAATTGTGGGGAGTGGCCAGTGTCATTATGTGTCACAAATCTACTTCCAGCTAAATGTCTTTTTAAAAACAGGTATTCTCTATCCAAATATGCATTAAAGCTGCTAAAAATCCTCAGAAAAGTGTAATTAGACTAATTCATGTGTCTTCTATGACAAACACAACATCCTATTAATAAAGTTTGTAATTAACTATGTACACAAGAATTTTGCAATAAATTCCAAACGTTTTAAAAGAAACTTTTAGAAGAGTCTAGAAAAGACAGCATGTCACTTCAAGATAAATTCTAAACCTTCTCTGGTGCACTTCATTTCTTGTGCACTCATGCTTTGAGTGTTTCCTCAGCATGAGGTTACCCATCAGAGGTGTTTAACCCCGATTTTTCTCCTCAAGGAGCCACTTCCCAAATCTGATCATTGCTGCTCGCTCCTGCGCCTTGATTACACTCTTTTTGAAACAGAATGACCAAAAATACTGTACTTGCAATGTTCAAGAGATGGACACACATCAGGAATTTTACATTTTTCTGTTTAATCTACTTAATCTATTTTTTTTTTTTTCCTTTCTTTGAAACACTGACACAGCAATAGGATTCATTCAGAAAATGTTCCCCTGGTGAGTCTTAGGACACAAGCAAAGCAAAGTTTTTAGGGTAACATACAATCCACAATGCAACCATGTAGTTAAACAAACTCCTGGGGGCATGACCTAGAAACACCTGAAGTTTATAAAGAAGAGTTGCCAAAGTAAACAAAAAAAATAATTTCTATTTGGCCATTGGTGTACTAATGGCAAGCAGCTGCTCAGTCAGAGAAGCAGCCAGGGCTGGCCACCCACCAGGGCCAGCTCCAGGAAAAACAACTGCAAGTTTGGCAAAGCCTGACACACCACGCACAGGAAAAGGGGCTCAAAGAATGGCAATGGCAACTGTTTCAGCTTTACCTGCCCTCAATAAATATACACACTGTGAAACATTTTCTTCTCTGTTGTATTGATACACTGATGAAAGAGATACTGAAGCTCAGTGTACATTGAAAATAAGAACACTGTGACTACTGCAAATATATTCAGAAACTAAATCCTCTATAACTTAAGGAAAGGTTAAAGCCCACCTTCATTAAACAAAATAAAGCAGTAGAACAGACAGTCTGATGGTTTACAATGTTTAGATGTTACCATGCTAAGGAAAACCTGTGGAGTAGGACATTCCATGCAGGAGGGACTAGTTGAGTTAGCTAGAGCGATACCTAAAGTTACATGAAATGTGCCAGAATCAGACCAGACAGTATTCCCCCAAAATAGTAAGTGTAAATTTAAACTTTCAAAACTGAAGCTGACAGTGCACTGGCCTTTGCTTTGCAGGAGCAATCTGTCAAGAAAAAAAAAAGGCCAAGTGATTCAATTGCAGAATCACAGAAACAGAGAGAACGGAAATACCTGAAGGGCAGTGTTTGAACAAGTGACAGGTCTGAGATAATTTGTCCTTATTTTATTATCTGTTTTTTTCCTTCAGTCAGATACATGAAAAGCTGCGCAAGCTGTACAACCAAAAATGGCCTGAATTAAATAATTGTGTAGCCAGAAGCAATAATTCAGCTCCCACATTACAGCAGATAACACCATTGCACACCTGTGGGCCTGCACCAAGCTGTCATCTACAGATGCCATGGCTTCCTAAAGAATTAAGGACTCTGGCTTACAGAACACAAGATGCCAGCATGTGAAAATAAGCACACAGCTCTCAGCAGCAGGGGGGTGGGGAGACGCAGGTCACCAGCACATGAAGTCATTGTGCTCTGTACTCTGATCACCAGCCCACTTTACCAAGGTAGAATTTCCCAAACCTCAGTGGAGACATTGCAGAGAGGTTTTCTGATAGGTTATGACCTATAAGAATCCAAATGTTGAATAAAAAGCATTGCTGTGATTTGTTGGATGGGAGGCAATTAGCAAGTAAGATTATCAAGTCACTGCAGTGGAGGACTGTTGTCACATCTGCAGCTTTTCTCCTTCAAATAATCACTCTTGGTAAGCACTGCATACTCAAGAAACACATTCTAAAATTAGTGCCTTTGGAGACAAATATGATAAAATTCTATATATTTAGGATCAAAAAATTTGCCTGTATTTAAGCGTTACAGTTTTTATTAGATTGTAAATTTTTTGTTTAATTTGCTCCTTTATACTGTAATTTAAAAAATGGACACAGTCATATTCATCTAGTTCATGTCGATATGGCAGGACACAGAAAATAATTAAATGTATTTCTGCAATAGTTCAGATAAAACATTTCCAGGAATACCAAGAAATATTAAACATAATTCTATTTTTAAAGTATTATTTCACCTGGGTTAGCTGTATAATCTTGTTCTCCTAGGTTCCTATTTAAACCAAGCATTATTCAAGAGAATGGCTTACAGAGTAAGAAGGAGATTAGAGAGCTTGTGTTACTAGAGGAGGTGAAGTTGTTTAGCCTGAAACACAAAGATCACAAGTGATAGTGGGAGGAGAGAGAAAGCACACTGTAGAAAGTGGTGGGGAAAAAAAGAAACATAAAGGTACTAAGGACTAAAGAACAAAATGGTTGATCAAAAGAATAATGAGAATAAGTAGACAGAACTGGCGTGAAAAGTATTAGACCTGGGGCAGCCTACTGTCAATCCTCAGCACTCCCAGTAGAAAGCTTGGGAAAAGTGAAGGAATAGGAAACAGGCAACCAGCCTTAAGCCAGTAACCCAGGCAGAGCTGACCACTGCCCCTCAGCACTGCCCCTGGGGCAGCCTCCTGCTGTTCCTTGACCAATCTTTTTATAAAAACGACTGCTAAAAAAACAACCTAGAGCAGCTTAAGCTACTCAATACAAAAAGCAGTAAGGACTTTTGAATTGCCTCAAGTAGTACACATTGCTTTAGAGCTAATTTTATCACAATTTCACATTTAAAGAGATACTTTTGCATTTGATAACAGAGGAAATCATCACTTAGGTTGTTAATAAGTGCTTGTTAACACTATGCCCCACAGCCAACATAAACACTTTCCTTTTCTGCAGAGAGACTTCTACAGAACCTCTGAAGGCAACAACCTCGTATAATCCATCAAGCTCCAATTTAAAATTTAAATTTTCTGCTCAAGCTACTTCAGCCAGGAGTCTGTTCCAAACATCACTCTGATG
Source organism: Thryothorus ludovicianus (assembly GCA_013397245.1). Lineage (NCBI taxonomy): Eukaryota > Metazoa > Chordata > Aves > Passeriformes > Certhiidae > Thryothorus > Thryothorus ludovicianus. The sequence continues at coordinate 1,496,719 of VZTB01018223.1, forward strand.
AATTTCAGCATGCAATTATTCACACATTTATAAAAAATCATTCTTGTAGCCGTGTTATCTTTGAGATTAAGCCACTCCTTTCTTTCTTATGTTAATGCTTAGATACAAGGATTAATAACCTCTTAGATATTTGCTCAATTTGCAAGTAATAGACACATGACAGATCTCAGCAAAAAACTTAGGAAACTGTGACAGAATACAAGTGTTTGTAACTAGTATTATTTACAACAAATTATGATAAGAAACAACAACTACAAAGCAGCAATATAAAAACTACCTCACACTGAAGGAGTTTCAATGGGAACCCCACAAACCTAGGGAAAAAATCCTGGCTTGACTGAAGCCAAGAGAAATCAAAAGAAAAAAACTCAACCACATACCCAACTAGAATATTCAAGCTGCCTCCAATAAATATTTTAAATAAATATTGGCTGGAAATATTGTAATTCACATTGGCCAAAACTTTGTTTCTTTACATGCTGATGTTACCCATCTTGAAAAAACTATTTCTGCAGATAAAGCATATTTCTTCTTACATAAATTAATGTCTGTCTTTAGTGGTGTGAAATTAATTAACTTCACACTCAAGCAGGTTGTAGAAGCAGAAGCAAACACTACCTCTATAGTTTGGTAGCTGTAACAACAATGATGAAAGTAAGGCAAGAAGAGAAATAAAACCAGCAAGAATCAGTTGAAATCAAGGAATAAGAATTTGCATGACACCTCACCTTTAAAAGTGTATGCATGTTTCAAAAACACAGATTTAAAAAAAATCCTGCTACATAAGGGCTGCCATACTCTAAGCAATCAAATTGGCCTCTTGAAATTTCATACACTGATTTGTAATAGACATGCTTCCAAGGTACAAGAAGAGACATTGGTAGAAGCCACACAATAAAAGCCATTTTAAGTTTTTTCCTGAAATCTGTTGCTTTGGATGGGGAGGGGAGAAATCCTTCAATAAAGGGTAAATTGAATCAAATAATTTGCCTTCAGGAGAGCTGGACGGAATAAGAAAATTAGTCAGGCAAAAATAAAAGTGTCAGGGAGCATGGTATCATAAAGGAGTTGCCTTTGGATGGACAGAGAAAGACAAGCTCCTCTCATTTTCCAACCCCTTACTAATTTTTCTGGCTGTTAGAAGGGACTCTGTTCAAGTTTCAATGTGAGAAGATTGCTGCAGACCCGTCCTCCACACTGCCTTGAAGATTCATCTCTCAATGGAAAGCACCTGGTCAGATCAGATGACTGCTGTGGTTCCTTCCAACCTTGCCCATTGTGTGTTTCTATATTTCCAAATTTTGTCCAGCCTGAACAAGACTCGAGTTCATTTATTCAGAGTAATGATGACATCCAGTGGCCACCAAGTTAATCTCAGCCTGTGACAGCAAGATACCATCTTCTCTGAATAGATAATCTTTCCATGAAGATGTGTGTTAATTCTGCTCTTCTACCACTTGGTCTAAAAGCAGGACAAGTAAGAATTCCACTAAAAGGAACACTATAATCACTAAGCAAGAGTTTTCCTATTCAGATTCTCATAATGACTCTACCCAAGCCTTTTTCAGCTCTATCTCACATTGAAAAATTAGAGATCAAAAATATAAAAACTCTTAAGCATTTTCATGGTGCCCAAAAAAACTTGAAACTAGCAAAAATAGATGTATGCCAAGAAAGGGAGAGAAGGAGTTCTGCATATGGACACACACAAACCACTCAAGCTGTTGAAACTGCTGGCCACATCTATTAAACTTAGTCATGCTTTTAGTACAAACTTTTAGAAAACATGGAGGAAACTACTTTCCAAAGGGCTTCAAAACAAAAAAGAAATATTTCTGTTTTCCACTTTTGTAAAGAATCCAGTCAAAATATGAAAATATTACACTTAGAGCATGCTTGTCTTCTTTGATAGAAAAAATCTGTTAAATACTTACTTGTCCAAATATTTCTGGCAGCCCCAAAACTTGACCAGTGAAAACACCAATGCAAATGAAAATTGCTGTGACCTGACCCAATGAACCACGGATTTCCTTAGGAGATATTTCACTCAAATACATGGGGAGAGCACTTAAGGAAATGCCTACAAAGGAAGAACAAAACCCATATATTAAGTCAAAACATTTTTATTCGGCCAGGTATGCAACAAATTTATATTGAGAGGAGCCTGAATGATAATCTGCTCACAAGGGTGGCATAAAAACATGCAAGAAACAGAATTATATCTATCCATAACATGAATTTTCCTTTCACGTCTAATTACTCACACACCATTTAATAACTATGGGATTGATTATCTGTTACAGATCTGCAGCAATGTGCGTAGGCTGCTTTTTGATGTGGAGCACCAAAGGTTACTCAGAGATGAGGATCTACAGGAGAACAGATTTTATGTTTTAAATTTGCTCATCCCAAAGCAAGCAAAATCACGTTAACACTGGTGCGGGTAAGGGAAAAAAATCCCAGTGCATCAGTCAGACAGAGCAGATATCATCAGATGAAGTATTTTTACTGTAAACAGTATTAGCAGAAGTTCCTCTCAATATGGCTTATTTTATTAATTTTATGCTCTTCACAATAGCATAAAATAAGAATTGGAATGGTGCTTAAAGCCAGGAACAGAACAAACAAATGCATGCCCCTGATCAGTACAATGGCAATGCTGGCACAGCTTCAGAAGTTTGGTTGCTTCATGGTAATCTGAGACAAAAATTAGCAGAAATCCTTCCTTCTAGCTGCAAGATTATTCTGGTGCTGCAGTGTCTCCGTGGTTTACTTTCAGACTGGGAAGACTATATTGCTAGGAACAATTGATGATGTACCAAACCTTCCCTAGTCCTGCAGGTACTAGCGTGGGATCCAACAAGTTCTAAACACAGCAAAAAGCAGTGTTAATAACAGAATACACTCTCCTAGTCAAGGGATTTTCATGGCATGGAAACAAATACACTCTACCACTGCTGGAAGAGGAAAGGTGGGGGAATAACCAGAGTTGTTAGCAGCGGTGAGCATCCATTCCAGTGTCTCCTCCAAACTCAGACCCTCCAGCCCTCAGTGTGCCATTTTGTCCCAGTGGAATCAGTGTGGCTACAGCTGGTCCCTGGAATACCTCTTTGATGTGAAGCAAATTCTAAGTGGGGAAGAAGAGGAAGTGTGTGTGTGGCACAAGCATTTCAGACACGTGGAGTGTGATCGAAGCTTACCTGCATCAACACCCATGATAATGCGGCCCAGGATGAGCATCTCAAACGACCCCGCCAGCAGGGACAGGGACATCAACAGTGCAGCTGCCACTGCAAACACGTTATTGAGCACCAGTGTGCATTTCCTAAAAGGCAAAGATGGTTGAGGTAGAAACCACCACCATGGCAGTTAAATCTAGTTATGTTAGAAGAACACTAAGTTATTATTCTTAAATATCTACAAATAAAACGTGCCTAACAAACGCTGCCCCTTAGATGCATAGAGTACTGAAAAACAGCACTATACCCACGTGGTTACAGTTTCAACCTATACCACAGAAAACACAACATTGAGAGAAAACATAACACAGATAACTAAAGAGCTGGACTTCAAAAGCCCAGCAAGGAGCCTTATGCATCCTAAAAACCCAAGTGCCAGGCCTGAGGCTCTGTACATGAATATAAATAAGCATACTCTGGGTAGATGTCTGTATGGAGAACACAAATAATATACTTCAAATAGTAATAAGCTATAACTACAGGCACTTTAATGTTACATACGGTTTTTGACACTTCAAGAACTTCCCGACTGTGACATCACTCTATCATTATAATTCATCCTTAAATTCTCAATATTAAAACCATACATTGAGGGAAATTACTTCTTATTTATAGAGTTTGGAAAAATATTTGGGCTCATTCAAGTAATAAAAATCAAGCCTTTTCTGAAAATTGTTGCAATTAACCAAAATACATGCTTACATATTTCTTATCCACTTTTAAAATTATTTCATTCTATAACAGTTAAATAAAACATCTTTCAAATAAAATAAATACTCTTTACAGAAAATTACTACTTTGTTAAAAAGTTTAAACAAAACAACAAAAATATATCTTAAAATTTCCAAAACATAATAATTTCTCACTTGCTCACAGCTTAATTCCTTTTAGTTTTCATCTTTCAGAACTTTCTGCTCAAGTTTGAGAGATTAATTAAAAAGAAGTGACCAGGAAAGCTATCTACCCCTTTGTTTTCTAGAGCAGGCGACAAACTGTCCCACCCATTCTAATTTTTTTCAACATGTAAGTATCAACTGGAAATTCCACACCCATTGAAAAAGTCACCCAACTTCTCACAACAGATGTGTACATTTTTAAAAGGAAATATTTTTAACACTTTTATTTTTAATTACTCTTGCTGCTTTCTGGTGAGTTTTGAACACTGAGTGAATGACATGGTTTGAAGATTGAAAAATGAGATACAATTCACTTCAAATCTACACAACATAACTATCAGAGTGATGACTGTACTATTTGGAACAGATCTTTCAGATAAATATACACTGACATAGCTGAAGTGATACAAATAATGACAAAAATGGAAAGAAAATGTTTCTTTTCAGGTCAAACAAAGGTCAAACAAGTCAAACATTCATCTGAAGATACTGCTTTTTTCTCCTTTGTTTTAAATAAAAAACTCTAAAATACACATTTTTTGAGAAAAAGTTGGCCAGCAAACCCTTATACTATGCAGCTGAGAAAAGCACAGCCTAACTAAGCATAATAAAAACAAAGACTTTGGCAGGCCGAAAAGGAAGTGAAAACAAGAAAACACCTATTTAGGGTGTTACTATGGAAAATAGTGTCTGTGGCAAGGTTTTGGAAGAGTTGGGGCTGCAGGGATGGTGTCTGTGAGGACATGGAGTGAGGATGTAACAAGGTCAGTGGAGGAGAGGGTGATCCAGACCTGAGCAGGGCCACCCCCAGAGGGACTGTGTTCCATGGGGACTCATGCTGGAGCACAGGAGGAGTAAGGAGCAAGGAATGGCACAGAGAAATTGCTGCACACTGACCTCGACCCCTTGTGCTGTCCTTCCTCTCACTGGAGGCAGAGTGTGACACTGGCAGTGGTACCAAGGATAAGGAGGGGAGCCTGTTGTGATGCTCAGACTAAAATGTCTCCCTAGAAGTGACCTAAACAATCCCTTGAGCATATTGGTCTGGGTGCTCAGGATAAACAACAGCAGACCCTCTTCATTAGAAGAGGACAATTTAAATTACAAAGTGTCAAAGCCACATCTGAACTTGGGAATTATGTTTATGTGGATGAAGGTTCTCTTTCAAAAAATTACTCAACATGTCTCTTGAAGAAAATAGGGCCTAGGATTCCAGTAATTTGGAATTTATGTTTTTAACCTTACAGCAATATGATTCAAAAGTGTACTTTTAAAGTCATACATTATTTCTGACTAGTGCTTTTAATCCCCTTTAGCTCATTATTCTGTGTCAGTGTAAATGGAGCTCAGCTTCATCATACATACAGCCCTCCAACCTACACTTGAGCAATTTAACAGCAAAGTATTTTATTGTTCTGTCAACATTTCACTATGTGCTCCTCAATTACCATAATGATGTGTCAGTCTGGTTCCTAGACCAGACAAACACAGTGCAGTGTGAACAGCAAACTCAAGAAGTACTCCATGGTGAGCAGCCTTTACCCACACAGCCCCTTCCCATCTCTTCTCCAGCACTGTGATCTGTAACAGAGCTCTTTGCATGGCTTAATGCAGATGAGCACAATAAACAGGGCAGAGTCTGCAAGTGCCAGGGTCTGCCCTGCAAAGCTGACCAGCTCCAATAGAAGTGGTGTATCTACGACAGAGATCAGCCACTATTTTATCAAACCTGCACACAAAGCTGTTCTACTCTTCACTGAAACTTCTAGGCTTCTGTGAACCCATTTTTACTTCGCTTTATTTTCATAAGGACTCAGCAATATTCTGAGAATTAATCAGTCTGAGTCAGGCACAGTTTCATATTTCTAACAAGTATGGTAAAGCCAAATGTATGATTTGGCAGAAGAAATTGAAAATAAAAAAAAATAGATAATATTACTGGAAAATATTTAGAAATTGAAAAGCACTGAAGTGACAAAATAAATTCATGAAGAATGGTCAACAGCTTAGAATACTGACTTCCTATAAGCATGAAATGGAAGAACATGAAAATACACTCTTTGAGATGAAAAATGACATATGGACAAGTTTGGAGAATGAAAAATAGACCTAGGAAAGTACAGTCTAAGAGGAATAATCAAAATGTAGAACAGGAAAGCGAGAACACTGGACATTTACACTTATATTTAAGCCTCAATGATGGTGTTCTTCTGTGACTTAACTGACTAAAAAATATCAAATAATATTGAATTTGCAATTAAGAAAAATCCAAATGAGCAGTTATGATGAATGCTACAATGATGGTGTTTTTTTTCCTGCCCTTCTAGATATAAATAAATTATAAATTACCTTTAAAATTCTATTTGAAAGATTGTATGACACAAGAATTTGACAGAAGTACCTAGTACCTGCAGCAAAAATGCAAACAGACACCAACACAAACATTCCTAAAATATTCATATTCTCTATGGTCGAGACTTGGTCAAATACTGCATTGTACAGAATGGATGGCATACTCCATTCTTGGGGGAGGCCATACATGAACTTCATCCTAGTCCAGTTCTTCAAACTGTATTTTAAATTGATATGAGGCCAACTTGCGTCAAAAGAGTAAATTTTTATTATCATATGACAACAAATGCTGTTAAGAAGCAAATGAGATAGGCTGATATCTTTATTTGTTTACAATGGGATACCCATTCAGAGCAATTGGCCGCTGTGACTCAAATGATTCACAGCAAGTTTTCAGAATTTAAAAGGTTTTTTTGTTATTTTTTTAAATAAAAGTAAAACTTTCTAGAAGGAGACTAAGTGAGAAACTAAGTTAGAAAACAGAAGTTTTCCACAACGCTTACCTTCCAAAGAACTTCACAATTGGGGTAACAATAATGGCACCCACAAGGCCACCGATGGCAAAAATGGAAACGGTTATGGACCAGAGGAGCGTCAGTGTGCCTTCATCCACTGAGAAACCATACCTCCTCTCCCAAGTTTCATTGTAAAACTTCTTGATAAACTGAAAGAAAACACATAATAAAAATAAGTGGGAGAAAAAAAAAATCACACTTTAGGAATACAAGTGGCAGAAACAGAATTAAAAACCCAGAAAACCCCCAGTAGGGTTTCTTGCAGGAATCACTCTTGGTCTTCTGTCTCCCATCTCCAAAAAATGAGGCCTCATTTACAGAGACAACTGCAATAAAACTAACAGAATCAGTCCAAGCATATACACATATAACTACAAGGCAGTACCAAACCAGGTGGGGAAAAATGTCCAGGGTAAGATCACCCTTCAGCCTTTAACATGCTGAAGTTTACACTCTTCCTCTGCTTCCTCACATGAGCACAACTACAGGTTGTTGAAAGGACGCCTTCTAAGAACTTCCCTTCCCTGATTCTTGATTAGACTAAGTTCTTAAACTTTTTGAAAGATGAATATGTCCTAGATCCAGGACAGCATTTTAACATAGTCTCTGTATCGCCTGCAGAGACATCACCTATTTACTTTCTATTTAGTCAAGCTTCCTTGTTTTTATGCTGCTCCTATTACAAAACCAAGGAAATACCACTGTGGTGCCTGATGCTCTGGCAAGGATACAGCACCAGGAAGCTGCAGTCACTACAGCAGAAGGGCACAACATACTTGGGAAAAGCTCTCAACCTCCAAAGTATCCAAAGATTAATCTTGGCACTTCTTCCCAGTTTCTTCTCTGATTTTCTTCAGAATGTAACAGCTCCTAAATTATCCTGGACAGTACTCAGCATAATAAGCCACTACATTTTCCCTGTTCAAACTGGGAACTTCAAACTTTACCTAAAGTCTGGCCTTGGACGCAGGAAATATTCTATTTGAGGGCTTTTAGTTTGAATTATCACCTCTCCATCTATACCTAAGAAAAGTGAAGGTAGAATATACAATTTCCTGTCTTCCATTGATTAAATTTCTAGTAAACTTCTTGTGCTCTGAATTAAAAGGAGAACAAGATTATTTCTCCCATCCTATCTTAAATGTTTATGAAGAGACAGGGGGAAAATGTTTTTTCAAATAATAATAAAAAAGAATAAAAAAGAAACATCCCCAACATTTGGGGATGAATAATTGAATAATTTAGAAGTCTCACAGTAAGATTACAAATGAATCTGCCATTAAATCAGGTAGCAACATCTTAGTTCTTTAATACCCATACTCAGATTATATTTAGATTCATACATCTTCTTGTCTATTTGAAATTAATTTCTGTTAGTAATGAATACTAAGAGAAAACACTTTCAAAATGTTATTAGCATTTCTTGTTTATGATAATGGCTAAAAATAGAATGTAAATTACTCTCCTCTTGTGTTATGACTAATTTTCTCAGCATAGCTTAGTTGTTTACAAGGAGACATCAAATAACTGCAAATATTCAAGAAAAGAAAGTACAAACTAAACACTTACTAGTAAGAGAGATGGATGTTCTGACATGTGCTAGCACCTCCCTCTGGACTCCCATTGCCAAGAAATAGGAGGCTAATAAAACACAGAGGCTTTCAGGAGATGCACATGAAACAAAACAAACCTGGTAGAACAAATCCACTGGATTTGAATCCATTGAATTCTGTGTAAAAGATCTTTTGGGATTTTGACCAAGTGTCTCAATAAGAGGAACAAACCTGCATACAAAAATTTTAGCCCCTAAACGAAACCTACAAAAAATGGTGGCTGACTGATAGCAGTATCTCATTTTCTCAACTGCCTGAGTTCAGTAGTGCTGGGATGAGAAAGAGAAGAGGAATATAAAGAATATATAAAGTTTTGTATATAGGAATGTAATGGATATATTTCAAAAACAAGAGAGATATTTTCCTTTCCTTACCCATGGTTACAGAGGTCTTTCACACACAGTGGCAGCTACTGAACCAGCTGTCACAGCAAGCTGTGTTCGTGCCACAGGAACTCAGAGCTGCAGCCTCCTGCAGGAAGAGGGCAAGGGCTGCAAAGCAGAGAGTAGCAGGGACTTTGCTTCCTGCACAAAGCACATCATTGTTCCACAGGCATTGCTCACAATCAGTCCATGAAATGAACCACAGAAATTCAGCTCAGAAAAAGACAGCTTCATCTTGTATTCAATTAAATCTTTTGTCTTCCTATTGCCAAATGCTCCTATATGTTTTTAATAAATTCTGAAAACCCTTTGAACAAACCTATGGAAACTTTTAATTCTGGGTTTCTCAGGGAATCATACCTGTGATGGGCCATGCTCTTTCCCACAGAACTACAGGGAACTGAGTGGGAAGCAGTCTCAGCTCTGAAAATATGCAGCTTATTTTCCCCTTGCAGCAATCAGGAAGTTAGACTAATTCTGCCTCACGAGATGATCTGAAGTAAAGCCCATGAGTGAGAACTATAGGAGAATTCCCCCAAGGTTTGATGAGCTGACACAATTTGTGGCACTGAGAGAAAATGGACACAAGAATTTACAAATAGTTCTTCAACAGTCTTAAATTCTTCTTCAGTCTTAAATTAACATCCTTCACTCCATCAGCTCCTGCTGACATGCTCACTTTGAGGATCCAGGAAATATTCTGTGGTTTACTCAACTATCATTATCAAGCCTTCTTTCACTTCTTCTCAAAGGATTATACAGTCCTTCTCTAAAGCTGGAGGACTTCAACATCAAGAGGAATTGTACTGAAGAAAACAGGAGCAGAAGATACTCAGCATCCCACAGAGAGAAGGACAATCTGACAATGTCAGTAGTTAGCTGCAGGTCACCAGAAGAAGTTATTCATCCTATCAAGTTTATAAACTCAGTTTACAACTTGTAAGAATTACTGCACTCCCAGTATAACATCTTAAAAGGCTGCTTTTATCTACAGCTACAAGATGCTCTGCTTTGGTGTTTCTCAGTCATCTCACATCAGTACTCCCAAAAGGTCATTTTAAAAAAATGCTTATTTTGTTATTTGCATAAATATTTCATCCAGCTTTAACAGGAAAAACCTATTTGGGTGGAAATCTAACCACATATTTTAATAGGAGATTTTCATAAAAGAAGGAGCTTAGCTTCGGAAAGGAGCTATTTTGAGATGGAATTTCCACAGTTAATTCCCAATATTTACTAGCTACTCTTCAAAATAGTGTTGCTTGCAACTCCACTGAATTAATTCCTGCCATACTTGACTGAATTGAGAATCTCTAGACAGTCAGTGTAAAACTAAAATGTTCAGATTTCCATTTGTAATAACTGATATTTTAATGAAATCCCCCACAAATTTTGTATACTGATTTCACAGTGTTCTATTCATCAAATCTACCTCACATGTTGCAGCCAATAGGTGGTCAACCCAGAATTTTAGAATTCAGAACCAAACAAGGCATCACAGAAAAACACAGAAGAGGAGGCCAATAATTAAGAGGAAAGCAGAAGCATTATTTATAATATCAGTACTGTGGGAATGAAATGTGCAACTCTCCAGAATTGAATGATGTGAACAGAGGCTGCTGAACATGTGCATGCAGCTACTGAATACTCATATATTAAAATAGTCATATATTATATTTATTATATTAAAAATAAATTTTAAATACTTTGTCACATAAAAGTGTGCAAGAAGATTCAGAATTAGCCTGGACCTGGGAACATGAGAAGCAAACCATGTGCACTCATTCACCTCAACAGCAGCATTTAGCTCTCTGACAGCTACTGAATTTATCTGAAAAGCTCATGGGAAGCAGAAAAAATGTTCTGGGCAAAGAAACGTTACTATACGAGATTTAATCCCCTTCTACTATGCAATCAGAAGTATAAAGGCAGGATGCTCAGGAGCACAATAGTTGGACAAGGCTGCCCTCTGCTGATATTAAATTCCACTTTAGTCAGGCACTTACCCCGGCGGGAGCGTTCACCACCGACAGATTGTAACCATAAAGAAAAGATGACCCAAAAGCACCAGTTAAGGAGGCTACAATAAGACTCACAGACCAATTCTGAAAAACAAAGAAAAGATGCAGCCATTATTAATACACTCAAAATTAATGTACCTCAGGTTTTAAACAGTCCTTAGGTATCTTGCATAGCTCCTGCAGGCAGATGTCCTTGCTGCAGAATAATAGCCTGAAACACTTCCCCTTGTTCAATCTGTGAAATATTACATTTGAAGTGACAGCATGTCACTTAACATCTATGGAGGCATAAGTGAACATTTGAACTTCTTTCAACCTCACAGAGTTCTGCTGCAAGTATTCTACCCACTCCAAAACCAAAAAGTAAAATGCTGGGCAAGCATAATCTCAACAAAGGAAATTATTGACAGTATATCACTAACACAGTGAATTAAGGTATGGCATACATGTGATACAACAAGTCTGTGGGTAGCTCTGACTTGGATGAAAACTCATGAGATGATGTGCTCTCCCCCCATGTTAAAATGGATGTATTTTTAATGTGTTTGTAATTTACATTTTATTTATGATAAGAATATAGAATTTCGGGCACAGTTCACTGCTATTTATGCCCAGTGTCCTCACTCACTGAAGTCTCAATCCTTTCTAAAGGAGGAAGCCCAGCTTAAGCTGGCCCAAGAAATGCAGCTTCAGTTCCATCGCTCACCACAGCACAACGGGTTAATGAGTGAATGCATTCTGTCAGCTGCACAAAGCTGTGCTCGCTTTGGGAAATGCAGGTCCTGAGCAGGAAGGGGCTTTGTGTAGCTGGCACATGGCACAGCTGCAGTGACAGTGGACTGGAACGAGCTCCACCAGCCCTGTGGGCACAGCAGGACAGGTGAACACACCGTTGGCATGTGCCAGAGCACCTGTGCCAGTGTTGGCATGGACTCTGTGACCTGAGGAGCAGGGATGAGATACCCAGGTGCCAGGATGGGGAGCACAGTGTACAACCCAGCACATATGCGGTCTGACATGCTTGTAGCTGCCAAGTCTGAGCATTCAAAATGCACCCTGTAGGATGGCTGAGTGTTTTTAACTTCTTCCACATGATGTGGGAACCTTTTAAGAGATTACACAGTTCATTAACCAGCCTGTTTTTGGTCAGGTCAGGAGGAAGTGTGCAGGGGGCGAAAAGCCTTGTGTAAGAAATATATCCCGTTGAGATCATTACATAAGCCAAACACAATTTATTATTATTAGCCAGCTTCTTAAAATGAGCCTGCCACACACACACAGAGTTTGCACCATTACTTAGTTAACAAAATGTAGAAACTTGACATAGCTTTATTTAACTTCTGATGATAACATCTCTTATTGGATGTTTATTACTTCTATGCACAAGCATTCCTGCGCTTAGAAGAAATTGCTACTACTCTGAATGAATGCTGCTGGAGGAAATATTTTTGGTGGTCTACCAGGATGCTCCCAATGGGTTCACAAACAATAAGCATGAGTTCCCAAGAGTTATGCAGTAATCTTGATACCATATTTTTACAGGCCTCTACTCCAACAATATTAGACACATCAGAAAAATCCTGCAAGCAAAATAATTTGGAACATATAAGCTAATGTTTATTAAAGACATCAATGAATGCACAAAGCTTTCAGTACAGGCAACTTACATGCACATAAGGCTAAGTGGAATATAATACAGGGCAAATCACAGAAGTGCTTAGAAAGCCTCACACTCTAATTGGATTTAGAAATTTATTCAATACTATGAAGTTTTTAAGTATACAGGCTGCAGCAGAAAACCTCAGGCTCATTCAATTCAGAGGTTTTGGAACCTGGAACATCAACTTCTCCATGACCTGTCTCCTCATTCACTATTTTAAATATTTGCTCAGACTTCAGCAACACCAGATAAAGACAAAAGCACAATGAAGCAAGAATGCAAAAAAAAAAAAAATCAAACTCTTGCTCAAAAAACTATTTACCCTGTGGCAACATTAGTAAAAGTAAAAGTAAAAGATAAACACAACCCACAGTATCTTTTTAAATGGCCAAGAAACAAGAAGGCAACCATGCCTCCTTCATAAATGTTCCTTGCCTTCATGGCCATGCGTGTGCTCAGGTGTTGCTGCTATTAGCCCAAGGGCAGGAACGTGTGACCATCACTACAGCAATAAGTGTTCAGTCAGGAAAGCAGCATGTCAGTTCACAGCAAAGACCTGCAGATACCCGAGGGCTGCTTACTTGTGGAAGTCCACATTTTTGGTCTAATCACAGATCCCAGAGCTCTGTGATCTGCAGATGCTTTTCTCAACTCCAGTCCTTGTTCAGTATGCTGTGAAAGATTTTTGCTGGCTACCATGAGTCTCTTTTCCTTTCCTGAATGACAGTCTGCATTTCAGTTTGCACTTCAATTTTCAAAACACAGTTTAGAGTATTGTACTTTGGTTACTTATAGCTCCCTCCTCAGACTAAAACACAATTATTAGTGGTAAACATTGTAAGCATGCATAAGGAAGTTTAATCTTTTTAAACAGATATTGCTAATGGACACAGGAAAGCTGAACTCTGGAGCACCGTGCTGGGGTTGCCCTCACTGAGACCCAGATCCCACACGGGCCAGGAGCTCCTGACAGGTGCTGGCGGACCGGGAGCCCTCCGGCAGCTCTGCCCTCAAGGCTACGGGCCATGAATGGAAACCTCCGACCCTCTCTCCCCGGCTCTGCCCTTGCCCTGAGAGCTTTCCAATAGGGGTGGTCTTGGGGAGCACCAAGGAAGCAGCAGCAGAGCCCTCGCCTTGCTCTGCTCTCGCCGGCCGGGCACACAGCGGCCCCCCGCTGACCCCCACCCATCCTCGGGGGCCCAGCTCCGCGGCTGCGGTGATTTTACCTCTGCCCACCACCGGCCTCCCTTGCACCTGCACCAACTTTCTGAGCGGGGAAGGGCTGTGCAACCTGAGCTCCGCCCGGCTCTCGGGGAAGCCGCGAGCTGTTACTCAGGCTTCCGCAGCCTCCGTGCACCACCCTCCCCATCGCGCCAGGGAGGATCGGAATCACCCCCTCTCCCGTTAATCCTCCCCGTGGCATGGGCAGCGCAGGCCGAGCTTCCCCGCCCGCACGGCAGGGCTCGCCCCGGGTCCGCGGTAAGGGCTGCGGGCATTCCCGCAGCACGGAAAGCTGTCCCGCATTACTTACGCCCCGGCGGGCGCGGCCGCC
>VZTB01018233.1:1825-50405 GCA_013397245.1 Thryothorus ludovicianus
CACTGTGTGAATTTCAACAGGTATTTAAGTGCTCTGTATTTTAGTGATGATGTAGCTCAACACAACAAAAAAGCTTAGTTTTCAAGAGAAATCAATTTGGCAGTGTCCGAACAAGTACCTTATTTCACTTTCAATATAAATCTCAGCCTGAAAATCTATCTTTATAGTACCTCTAGTTTGGCACAACTATAAAACACTGCAAAAGTGGTAAGAAGACAAAAACAAGCTAAAACATTTAACTGGGTTCCTGAATTAGTCCAACTTAAATATCATGCCTTCTATCACTCCAATTTTACAGTCATGACTCCTGTTTTTTCTCTAAATTGAAAAATTTCTAATCAGAAAAAAGAAAATCCAGATAAGACAGGTTTCAGGCCTAGTTTACAGCTCTCCAATAACTCCAACTTTTAGAACCATTTTACAATCTAGTCTACATTCAGTGCTTAAGGCTAATATAGCTGACACTGTCTTTTAATCTGTCAGAAGACCCTGAACTCCTTGTGGATACACAAGTACTGTTCCTACTACTTATAACTGCCACCCAGGAACTTTGTTACATTTTTACAAGGAATTTCCTGAGAAGAGACTGCTAAATTCTGTTGTATTCTGGAATTACGTCTCATGTTATCTCCAGTGAAGAGAAGCTACTTGTGAGGCTGTGGTTTATACTATTTGGTGAAGTTTATAGATAGTTATTTAAGATCAGAACTTAAAAGCAGCACTGCAGCACCTCCCACAAAGCAATGCCTGTGACCAGATCAGAGTTATCTGGGGGCAGGAGGAAATGCTACCTAAAGTGCTGCAGCTCTCAGACAAAGCACCCAGCTGTCTCCTTGCAATATTTCAGACTTAGTCTGCCTACAAGGAAATAAGAAGCTGCCTATATGACAAAGAGAACATGATGGCTTTGATCCTTCTCTCACAACTGGTATTAGTCCTAGTTGTTCTAATATGTCATAAATTTTGAGTAATAAAACCACCTCTCCATACCTAACAGTACCAATGCATTCTACCTTTATAACACAGATTTAAAGTAATGAAACTGCTGCCGAAAATTCTGATGGGTAAAATGCCATGAGCTCCTTCAACTAACCTAAAATAAAACCCTTCCCTCCACCACTCTATCCTTCCCAGCTNCTGTTCCTGCTTGTCACACTTCCACTTGTCCCCTTCCACTTTTGAACTAGTGGCTGCCAGGCTGCTGATGAATTAACCTGACTGATGGGGTTTTATTCTACAGCTGGTAACTTTCTTAATCCTGTTCCAAATACAACTATACATGAGCAAGTACTATCAACAGAATAGAGAACTATATGCAGCAGCTGCTCAAAACACACACTGCTTCTGAGTTTTTGGATTTATCAAGCAACACCATTAGCCAGTATGTCATACACGTACTGACACTACCATCCCTGCAAAAACAAAAGAACTCCAGGCAGGAACAAAAGTGGTATCATGTATTTGCTTTAAACTGATACAGTTATACATTGAAGAGATATTGAACTAACATCACTGGCTTTCCTGAAATCAAATGTAATTTTTATTTTGTTGAATTGTTTCAGGAACATAGGCTGATGCTAACTTGAGACGGAACAATAATATCTGCTACCTCTCACAAGCTGGAATATGGGGGAAAATGTTGTGATTATAGTAAAAATTCAAAATTTGGGAAGTATCAGTTTTGTCTGGCCGAAGAAAGTCAGATAGCTTGTGAAACCATTAATGACTTGGCCAGAATCCTACATTATTTACTGATTCACACTTTGTTTATCTTCTTGTGTATTCCTAGCCATTCCCAAAAGCCTCATCTACTACACCTCACGTACTACACAGACATTTAATTGCACTACAGATGAGTTTACCCAATCAATTAAAAGCAGAGAACTGCTAAGATATTTACTCAAACCTTCACAAAACCAATACTTTGTATTTAAACTCATCAAATTTAACATATCTGACAAACCTCTGCTACAACATGCCAAGACCAACAATTACCCTGTCAAGTAATCAAAGCTTTCCATTTCACTGATAAAGGCAAAAACACCACAGCAAAGGAAAAGAATGTTATAGGGTTTCCTTTAATGAGTTCTGATTTAAATCCTCCATTATAGCCTTAAAGTAAGTTAAATATTACAACTGCATACTGCAGCTTTAGTAAGTCAGATCACAAAATATGCCCACTTGTCGCAGCTGGTTCAAAGAGCCGCGACGCGTCACCCACTGACATATTTTAGAGAATGAATCAATGAAGCACAGGCAGAATTCATATATACTTAGATTATTTTAAAAAATTAATGATCTGGAAAAACACAGGAGGGAAAATACAACTGTTGTAGCCTTTGCTTTGTCTACTTATACTTGCAAATAAAATACAATAAATGCCTTCAGGATAGTTTCTTGCTTTATATTCACAGTATGTATTTCTGGTTTATCACACTCCATTTCATAGATGAGTTACAAAGCATTTAGGTTATCTTCATGTGTTCTCCTTTAAACTTGACCATAACTTTTGAATAAATTAACCTACAGCTGTACTGGTGCCAATACCAAAAAGAAAGCCCTACTTTAATAAAGACTAGAAAAACGGTCTGTTGATTTTACAGTCCATCTGACATAGTAGAGATTTTCAAGCACACAGACAGTTTTGAAAAAGTGATATCCTAGAGAACTTTGGAGCACAAGCCTCCTGAATTTACAGTATTGAGCAGGTGCTAAAATCACTTTTAACAGTGAGTAAACACTTTTAGAAGTTTATTTGTGTGTATTCCTTTCCCTCTCCATGTATTGGGTTTGTATAGCAAGGTTTTGGTAGTGGAAGGATGACAGGAGCCCACTGGGGAGCAGGTTTACTGATACAACTTGTACCCCTGACAGGGGCCCACACAGTTACAGGCTGTGCCTGAAGAACTGCACCCCATGAAAGAGTGACCCACAATGCAGCACTCTGGGGAGGGCTACTGCTCATGGGATTGACTCACATTAAAGAAATCCATGGAGAGCTGTCTCCTGTGGAAAGGACCCCACAGAAGCAGAGTAAGAACTCTCCTCCCTGAGCAGCAGGAACAACATGTGATGAATTCACCATAATCCCCATTCCTTGTGTCCCTGCACGACTGAGGGGAGAAGGAAGAGCTGGGAAGGATAGAGTGGTGGAAGGAAGGATTTTTTTTAAGGTCTCATTTTATTTCTCATTATTCTGCTCTGATTTTGTTAGCAATAAATTCAATTAATATCCCCAGTCCCAGTCTGTTTTGTGATGGCATTTAATGACTGCTCTCTCCCAGTCTTTATCTCAACCCATGAACCCCTCATTGTATTTCCTCTCCCCTCATCCAGCTGTGGAGGAGAGTGACAGAGTAGCTTTAGCAAGTGCCAGAAATCGAGCCAGATTCAATCCACTTCAGGGTGTTTGTTTCCTTAGTTTTGATTTTTCTTCTAAGAAGTAGCCATTTAAAAGAAAAATAAAAAATTTACTTCCTTAAGGATGGAAGGATTATCACTCTACTAAAGTAACAAGCTTTCAATTTCCACTAATACTACCACATTATAACCTGGCTGCCTACCCCTGTTTTTACACTTACTAATGGAAATAATGATTCATGAAGAATCCGGATATACTCCACGCTGGTTATTGTCTAGCATCTTTCTTTTCTTCAAATATTTATCAGGGTCTCATCCAATTTTCACAGCATTACAGTGCCAATTTTGTGTATTATTACCATTTAGAAGATAAGTCTTGATTTTCCCTGCCACATGAGGAAACATGAGGAAAAAAACATCCCATAGAATATAGTGCAACCCATAGAAGGCTAGCTTTTCATCTGTTCTTTTCCAGCCCGGCAGACCCCTTTCTGTCTCTGGTTTCAGGTGGACAGCTGTCTCCAGCCTGTGTTTCTTAACGGCTCCTTAGCCTCCTTCTGGCTGTAACACCTATGGAGCAAGGGACACAAGCAGGCCTACTGTACCTCTCCCTCCGGGTGCCAGGGCTCTCACTGCTGACCAATGTATGCCGAGCTGCAGCTGCTCCTTCCTCTCCCCATCTCTCAGCATCTGAGAACAGCTCAGAACTAAGAAAGATTCACCGACTCTTGACACCCTTTTCTCCAGCAGGAGCCTACCCCACACAGTTCCTTTTATCCTCTTCCAGTAAGAAAAAGAGGTAATGGGAGGAATGGAGGTGACATAACATCTGCCAAGGGAAGGAGAAAGGGGTGCAGCCAGGGAGGGGGAGCAGCATCTAGTGCTAATTGCTGAGAGGCAGGCTTTTGACATACTGGGGTAATTGAGAGAAGGTGAGATATGGTAAGCAGCAAGTCTGTCTGGAAGAAGTTCTGAGAAAATTAATTGAGCAGAGCTTGACTAGTGAGAAATTGTGTTTTAATATTTATATAACTTTCATGCAGATTATACTATTTTGCTTGGGATTTTTGCTGTTATGAAGAAATGTCTGGACACAAGTATCCTCCACAGAAGCTACCATGGACAACAGTCTAGACAGTACTAAATGCATCCTGTTCCAGAACTCATGGCTACCTTTAACTAGATTTCATCAGAGAGCCCAACAGCCTCAGGCTATTCAGCAGGCACACAAAACTTCAGTGGGTAGATTGCAAGTGCTCTTTCTCCTATGTCCAAGATCCCTTCAGAGAGTGCTCAGTCCTAGAGCTCACTGCCACTTCCTGCCTCAAGCAGAGTCAGTCTAATGGGGTCTATGCTGGAAAGCAGCACCACCCTCCTCCTCTGCCAGGCTGTGACATTAGCTCATTTGGAAGTGGGCTCCTCACCTCAAGATGGAAACCTTTTTTGAGCCACTTTACATGCCTCTTGTTCCTGCAAGTTATACAGAACAACAGTTCTTGTCTTGATACATTTCAGTGCAGAGGAGGAGGCAAACAAGGGTCTAACAGATACTACAGGATCAGAAGAGGGACTGAAGACAGACAACACCACTGCACAGTACTTCCAGAAAATATTCTGTGTTCGTTTAGAACATCAGGTTAACAGAATTTTCTCTTGGTCTTCTAGCATACCTTCAGATGACTTAGGTATCAACAGGCAGTAAGCTGCGCAATCTAAGTATCCAGAAACAAACCATGAAATAACAATTCCTTTAAAGTTAATTGGTTTAAATTTGAGAACTAGAATAGCATCCACAAAGTAACAAAACACTGCTGCCCTACTTCAGAAAATTTGTTTATGTTGCAACAATACTTCTAAGTCATGTAAGCACTCATTTTTATCAATGTGTCTCCCAACAGATGACATTTAATTCTCTCTCACATCTGCATAAACACAGACTTTTTGAAGTATTATAAAGGTGAGCTTAAACCTGCCCTTTGATTTATTCACATTTCATCTCTGCCATGTTATCCAATTCTGAAAAAATTTTCTGATCTAACATTCAGTACTTTAATTTACTGCAGCACAGAGTAATTCATTACTACCTAGCAAACTTTTCAAAACCTTGTGAACTTAAAATACTAGTAACAAAACAAGAATGCAAAATGAAAAAAGCAGGGTGCAAATTTCTTCATGCGAAGACCCCTGAAATAATGGGAAATTCAGTAAAACTAAAAGAGCTGTCACAGTCAGGGATTACTCACCCATAAGCTCCATTACTGATCAGTTTAATTGTTTCGAAATCACTTTCCCGAGGTTTCCTCTGCAGCTTCAGCGAGGTATTAGAGCTCTTCAAAGTAAGAAATGAGAATGAACAAAGTCAATACAATATTTTCTTTTAAAACTTGGGGGAAAAAAAGCCAAACAAAAAACCAACTATCATCAGGCTGTCACAGTGATGAACCATGTAAAAGTTCTGGACAGCAAGCCACATAGCTAACACAGAGAGGGACCAAGGGGCTCCTGAAACAAAACTGCTTTTTCATCAAACAGGTATCTGCTGCACTGCAGCAAATTCTCCACTTCTCTCCATGTACAGGCTACAACCACAAAGGCTTCTGGTAAAGTAGTTACTGGCAATTCTTATCTAGTCATGGACCTTTGTGAATTCCACGTGGCACTTGTTGGACGCTGTCTTCCTATTTTAGTAGATCTGATTTTCGTATTACAGCCTGGTAGTAACAAACTGTGGATGAGTCCTTGTTCACTCAAGTAAACTTTGGCACACTTCAAACTGTTGTTAGGATAGAGTGTTATATAACAAGGAGAACGGTGAAAAGAGACAAAATGAAAGAGGAAAGGAGGGAAAATAAAAATGCATTAATTTTACCTCTAAAGAGGTCACTTTAATCTACTTCTTTGTCAGAACTTTTTCAAAACCAGGCTGCCCTGAGCATGGCAAAACCTCTCTTCTAGTTTGAATTTTTAATTAATCTTGAAGATATGTGAATTAGAATTAGGGTTCAGGGGGAAAAGATGAAGGCACAGTACTCCAAATGCAGACTTCCAAACCACAAGTTCTTTATCAAATGTCCTTTGAATCTCCAAGAAATCCCATGATCCTTATCCAGACAGCTTAGTAACAGTTAGAAGTTGAAACTAGACCTGATTGAAACATTTTCCGTTAAATGCTTGCTAAAGAAAATTCAGTGCAAGCACAGTGAAAATGTTAATAGAATTAACTACACAGGAGCTGACAGAGAGGACTTATTAAATTGCTCAGACCAATTGTCTGCCAGTACAGGTTTCTTCCTAATTGCTATTTATGATGATTGTGAGCATTCCTGTACTTGAAAGTTATGCTTCCTGTCACTTCCCATGTGTGTTTATTCCACAGCAACATTTTGAGATGTTTCCAGCTATTCCCCCTATAGTTTTCTTTACTGATTTCATCATCTCTGCTATTTGCATTCCTTTAGTACACCTTATCCTTTCTGTATTTCTATGGCATTTGCACAATACAAATAAATTCACAATTTCAATTGCTCAGCTAATGCTAAGCCACTTTGCAACTTAGATTCAGTTAAGTACTTTGGCACTTCCCTTAAGCCTTCTAGTTATTTTGTCTTTTCTCCAATTTGTCAGTATCCTTTCACTAAATGCTACTCAGGCCTAATACAATGTTTTAAATGGAGATGAATGAAAGCAAGAGAGCAAGAAACACCTTTTTAGTCAATTACAGAATCCTTCATAAGTGGCACTTTGCCGAATGTTAAAAAATATCCCAATAAAACATGACACCTATCAGAGAATGATGTCTCTTCTGTTATGTATCAGAACAGAACTAGCAGATAACCCATGTCTGCTAGCATTTGTAAATACTTGTTAAGTACCACTGAATTACCTACACATCCCCTAAAACTGCTTTAGTTTTCACTATCCACTTGCATTGAAAATCAAGACATCATCTACTCTGCTGACTGAAGGCCAAGGTATAAGAACCAACTTTTAAAAATAAGAACGTAAAATAATCGCATTTAAGTCCACAACCAAAATGTCCGACTTGCTTTTCTTTTGTCATCCTGAGCAAACATCTCACAAAATATTACTGCAAGATACCAATTGCTGTAGGCAAGTGTTTTCAAACACAGATTCAGAAGAATGATGCATAACCTTTCAAACTGTAAACTTACTTTCTGAATCCAGGCTATTTGCTATAACTTACTCATTTCTTCCTTGTCTCTTCACTGGATTTGTTCAGAATCTCTCAATTTGATCATTAGCTGCCTCTGTGAATGGACTGTTTTAAAATCTCTTTAAAATACTTAAGTTTTATTAAACAGTTTACCAATACTTCTAAAGGAAAAAGAAATACATTGATTCAATAGAAAAAAAGAAGGCAGTGGTGGATTTTGTGGTAAAGCTATTGCCACATGGTAAACACTAACTTTGTGGATGTCCTGGGTTAATGCTAAATTGTATCCCCATTCATCTGTTTCGCTCAGAAATAAGTGTTGTACCTTTAAAAATTGGATCTGAGAGTGAAGAAGACACACCGGAATTCCTGAGGCAGTTGTTTTCAAAACATAAAGATAAGGGTCTGCAGTTTTTTTTTGGACTCACACAGCCTGTGCTTTTAGCAGGGTGTGGACAGCACAAGAGAGCTCTCCTTTGCTTTTTGTTAGTTTTTTTGCTAGCCGAGGGAGAGAAGTTCTCCGAACTGTGTTTTTTCCTTTTCTTGAACCTTTTTTTTTTTNGGGGAGTGTTTTATCTGTTAAATAAACAACTTTTTCCACTTTCTACCAAGGAAATTTTTTTTCTATCCCGATTCAGCTAAGGGGAGGGGTGGTTCATTTAGAGGTTTGTTTGTTTTCCTTTCTTCCCCTCTCCCAAATTTGCCCTAAACCAGGACAGTGGAAGATGAAGACACTGAGATATCTTGGAAAATAGGTAGAAAGCTTGGTTATACCTTTTGAAAGCCTTCTGTCTAAAGAGCTTCACAGAGTTAGTGTGAGTATTAACCAAAGTTTACCCAATGTGTTCACACACATCAGGAGAAAACAGAATAGGCAGGGTTGGGGGAACACACCAGTTTTTCATTGCTCATATTCAGGAAAAGCAGCAACATAACAAAAAAGCTTACATTTATTGATTCATCCGCTTCCAGAGTCTCTGCTGTCCCACTGTCACAGTTAGCTAGCTGGGCTATTTCTGGAAAGAAAAATTAAAAACTTCGCTTTAAACTATGGAAAATACAAAATTAAATGAAAGCACAGAAAATGTGAGAAGTGACACCTTTCTGGAATACTTAACAGAAAATAGTGTCCTACCTGTAGCACTTGACAAGTAACTCCAAGCATATATTAAAAAATTAACCCAGAAAATAAACACTTGCTATTTAGTGCCTATATAGTGTAGTAACCTTCCACTGAAGCAATGATTAGCCATGAGGAGCAATACTGTTTTCACTGCTGAGACCTGGGAATTCCAAGAGCTGTGTGCAAACTGAGCACTAATCAGCTGAAAGACAGCACTAATCTGCTGAAAACTCCTGAGGAACTCAGCTCCTGAGGGGTTAAAAGTAGGCCCCATCCTTCTTGGAGCTGTCACAGTTACAACAAAAGCTTGTAGTTTAGACTTAAGATGGATCTAAACAGTTTGTTTCTTCTACAAAGAAATGCTGATAAGGCTAGCAGAATAAGCTAAAAGCCATTTTCAAGGAAGCTTATCACTAAGAGTCACTAACACAGATGACTTTTCTGGGAAAGTAAAATTTTAGGAGCCTACAACATGACCAGGTTGTCCCTACCAGTGTAAACCTATGCTGCAGAGCTCCTAAGCCCAGCCTGTTCTTCAGGGGGGGTGGCAAGCAGAAATTCACCTGGGTAACAAATACTAAACAGGAACAGCCAATCACTGAAAGACCCCAGCAACCATATACATATTTAATTATATATCCTACACAGCCAAAGATGCAAATTTTATTACAACTATGTGCTAGGAATCAGCAGTAAGACCACCTAAAATTTACAAGATTTGTTTTTATCTCAGGACTGGTAACTGAATTTATGACTACAAAATACAACCTAATATTCACGTAGAATATCTAAATAGGATTTATATATATATATATATACAGAAANAAGTGAAATGCTCCACAACACTTGGTGCAATTTTTACAAGCAAATTAACCACATAGAAAATCTTCTGTTGGAACAGCTAAAAATTTAAGAACTAACTCTCATTTGTAACCACTATAAAAAGTAAACCATGTGGTAAGTGTAAGAAAGTGTAAGAAGTAGAAAAGCCAAACAGATCTTCCAAGTGTTAAAGAAGCTAAAAAACATTCCAGAAATTATGTCAATAAAGTGAAAAATACCTGCAACAGAACAAACAAAATCTTAAAGAAATAATATTATATAAGCTGAACCTGAAGTGGATTTCCGAGTCAAAAATCAGAGTTTTGTGAACATGGGGGTTTTAGTACAGAAGTGTTGATGAAACTTTTATTGGATGGAAAAGAACCAAGCTTGCTGGAATAATATACTTTGACAGCCCTCTCAATTGAAATTACTGTCATAAATAGCAAATTAATAATTTTTGAAACAAAACTTTTGCAAAATAACCATTATCTGAGAAATCCATATTATTTGCAAGCAGTAGGTATTAATGGGATGGAACCAAAAGTCAGCTTTCAAAGCAGAGAGCTTATGGAACCATTTTGCAATGCCTGAAGAGATTTTTCAAACTCATCTAAATACCATTAAACATCTGTCCTTCTTCTTTCATTGATTTAAGCCATTTCTGAAGACTCATGATTCAAAAAGGTAAAGATGGTCATTTAAAAAACATGGATGAAAATTCCTCCCCAGGGAACTCTTCAGAAATGCAGCCACCAGTCTCTGCAACGTGATGAATCTGTTGTGGTATTGCTTTCAGTATAGTATGAATTTATCTAGCATTATCTCCAAATAATACAAGCATCATTTCACTCAAAGAAAGGACACTACAATTATGACAGCAAACAAAGCAGGCAAGTAGAGAAAGGTCTAAAGTAGGTTGCTTTTCCCTGCAGATGAAATAAAATCCTTTGCATGACCATTCATAAACACTGATAAATTAACATCTTGGTTGAAAATACAATTCTGTGTTACAGGATTAGTAGTGCTACTGAGGTGCACTTCTTTTGTTTTGAAAAACTTGATTCTGCTTTTAAAACATTTTCTATTTTTACATGAAAGAGCTTTAAAGTTCTTGAGGATGATCTTCCTCTATTTTTGTAGTAATGAATACAGTGCTCCCAATAATTTTCTTCATAAATCATTAATTCTAGGGCATAAACCCACAGTGCCCTTCTTTTATTTTTGCTTAAGTAGTGTCCCTATATATAGAGACACCAATTTACATAAAAACTAGATCACTTAAGAAGTCATTGAACAGTGATTTATACTGCTTATAAATATTACTTTTTCTGGAGTGTGACAGGAAAGCATTAACACAAATCAGGTGGCCTAAACTACCTATTACAAATATTCATATATATTAATCTTTAAAACAAAACACTAAATAATTCAATTGCTCTAATCTCCAACTGAATCAAAAATCCATATATCATACCTCCCTCAGTATTTACTGACAAACCACATAGACCATTTTTTCCTTCAGAAAAAAAATCAAAACCCAACATTTCAATTACCATTTGAATGCTTCAAAGTTTGTTATTTTCATTAATATAGAGTTTATGAAATACAGTAAGATGTGTCCTAGGTGAAACATGCTCCCATTAAATAAACACCTAAAGGAAGAAGTATTCCTTATATAGATAGGCATTTGTTTCTAGAGTTTTCTCACAATAAATTGTCCAAAACAATTTCAAAGTCATTATTAAACTTGGGTAGTGACAGATTCTTGACTATTGTTGAGGAACACTTTTATCCAAGTGGCCAGGAAGAGCCAATGAGAAAGGTAAGGCTCAACTAGCAGAACCAGAGTCAATGACACAAAACTCTCAACCCACACTCCAAATTAAATCCTGCACACTTGATCAGTGAAGAATTCATTAATCATCAGTTTAGGACACACCAACAGCTCACCAAATCCAGAAGACAATGCTTTGTCTTGCAGAGAACTTCAATACTTCTTGATCTTTTCAAAAACCAAAGGAAAAGATATTTATGTATATTTTCCCAATTTGTCTGGCTTCCTTTGCTGCACTCCAAATATAAACAAAAAGCATCAAAGCTGTTAATCTGTATCTCAGACAAAAAATACTACTAAACGTGAATGAGGAAGTTCTGTGAAGATAGGAAGTAGATTAGTAAGAGGCTTGACTTTCTTAAGATGTGTTAATATAACATTAATGTCATCTGTAACAATGCTCAATCTAACTGAATTACAACCAAATTCCTGACTCAACTGGCAGTGCTGAACTGGCAGTGCTGAACTGCTTTAGTTCAGCAAAACGGTTTTAACAAATATACTACTTCTCTAATTTAACAGCATGTGATCTTACATCAAAAGAACTAGCAAAAAAAAAAAAGCTTTATCATAGTTTTTTGCTATAATTTTGTATTATCGAGCCCTCTACTAGTCCCTTCCCTGTTGATAACACAGCAGACAAGCTAAATGGCACCAGCTAGGCTCATTTTTCCATGATGGCATCTCTGCCAATTTCTTCCAAATTGCAGAACTAGCACTCAACACAATGAAACAATTTCTATTTGTCTCCAGTGATAGAACCTGGTCTAAGGGTGGCAAAGAAGATGATCTGGCTAGAACAGAAAAGTAATTTTAGTTTTTACTGTCCTTGAAAGAACCATAGAATGCTTTGGGTTAGAAAGGACCTTGAAGATCATCTTGTTCTAAACCTTCCACCATGGGCTGGGACATAGAATCACAGTATCTCCTGAGTTGGAAGGGACACAAAAGGATCATGAAGTCCAGATCCTGGCCATCAACAGGACCTTCCCCAAGAGTCACACCATGTGCCTGAGAGCATTGTTCAATGTTTCTTGAACCCTGGCACACTTGGTGCTCTGACCACTTCTCTGGGGAGCCTATTCCAGTGCCCAACCACCCTCTGGGTGAAGAACCTTCTCCTAATATCCAACCTAAACCCCCTTGACAGAACTTCAGGCCATTTCCTTGGGTCCTGCCACTGCTCACCAGAGAGATGAGATCAATGCCTGCCCCTCCTCTTCCCCTTGTGAGGAAGTTGTAGCTGCAGTGGGGTCTCCCCTCAGTCTCCTCTAGGCTGAACACACCAAGTGACCTCAGCCACTCCTCACAGGCTTCCCCTCAAGGCCCTTCACTGCCTTCATTCCCTGCCCTGGACACTCTCTAGGACTGCCCTCCTTACACTGCAGCTCCAGAACTGCCCCCAGCACTCCAGGTGAGGCTGCCCCAGAGCAGAGCACAGCAGGACAATCCCCTCCCTTGCCTGGCTGCCCATGCTGTCCCTGGTGTCCCCAGGACAGGGTTGGCCCTCCTGGCTGCCAGGGCACTGCTGGCTCATGTTCAACTTGCCATCAGCCAGGACCCCCAGGTCCTTTCCATGGCACTGCTCTCCAGCCTCTCATTCCCCAGTCTGTCTGTACATCCAGGGCTGTCCCATCCCAGGGGCAGAATCTGGCACTTTCCCCTGTTGAATTTCATATAGTTGATGATTGCCCAGCCCTCTAATTTGTCAAGGCCTCTCTGCAGGGCCTCTCTGCCTTTGAGAGAGCCAACAGTTCCTCCAGTTTTGTATCATCTGCAAACTGGCCTCATATATCCCTCCCAGTCCTGCACCTAGTCATTTATGAAGATGTTGAAGAGCACAGAGCCCAAGGTGAGCCCCATAGAGCCCCCCTAGTGACAGTCACCACTCTGGTGTCACCCCATTCACTGTAACCCCTTGTGCCTGACCCGTGAGCCAGCTGCTCTCCCATCACATGATGTGTTTATCCAGCTGTGAGCTGAACATTTATTCCAGCTGAACACTGTGAGAGACAGTACTGAAAGCTTCACTGAAATCCAAAAAGATGACATCAACTGGCTTCCCTTGATCAGCTGGGCAAACTACCTGGTCACCTACCACTAGACCAGGTTGCTCAGAGCCCCATTCCATCCAGTCTTAAACACTTCCAAGGCTGGGGCACCCACTACTTCTCTGGGCAATGTGTTCCAGTGTCTCACCACTCTTACAGTAAAGAAAATTTCTGCAGTGACAATACCTCCACTGGAACCTAAGTTCTCCCTACAAAAGTCCCCAGCATGGACTCAAATTACACAGAAAATTAATGGGCTAGTCTTCTCAGAGACTGCTAGATAAAGGAACCTGGGAGCACTGAAAGGCAAACAACAGACCAACCAAGGGTCCTTTATAACTGTGTTTACATAACAGTCGCCATCAAATTAACCCCAGTAAATTTCAGCGAGAGCTGAAATGAGAAAGTTGCATTGTCAGGCTGGAAGAAGATGAGTGGTAAAAATGATACAGTGTATTTGTGAATGAGAGTTGCAAAAAAAAAAAATCCTACTCAGAGGAGATGGACTTTTAAATGTGTTTGAGCTTGTGGGAGCACAGTGAAAGTCAGTAAATGTTTGTTCTGCTACCATCTTTACCTTGACTCTTTTCAGGTACACACAGATTATCAGAATGATAGAACACATCAAGAAGGAAGAACCTAGAAACTTAAAAATATGCCAGGAGATTCACTTACCTTCCAGAGGATCCTTATTTAAGCCCAGCTGGCTAATAATATATCGAGGGATGTCTGTTTTAATGCCTTGCCCTTCTTTAGCATGGCCTTCAGCTGCTTCCAAAAGATAGTAAAACTCTTCGGGATCAAATTCCTAGAGGAAAAATGATCATCGTCATTTTCTCTATTGAAACTGTTTCATAAGGTTCTAATAGAAAAAAATTCCTTCACTTCTTGTAATTCCACATATACGGCATTTTCCTACTGAAAAAAATACTTAATTCTATTACTGTAGTCTATTAATCTGTTCTGATTCTTACATAGTGTAACATGATGTAAGCAATGGAATTGCACATCATTATTTCAGAGCACTACTTTATATGAATAGTATGTTCTCAGCCCTCCAAACTTCATGTACTACTGAGTGGAATGAACTATAACTAGCAAAAATAAGATTTCAGAGAACACCACCTCCCTGCATGCGCTTGCTTATAAAAATCCACTAGAAATATGTAAATATATTCCACTTCATTTTTTACTTCTGAAGTATTAATTTCAAGTATTTCCAATCAATATATATGCACTGTGTTTCTTGGAAAATACAATTAAATAAATCACTAACTTATCACTAACTTTAGAATAAAGACAAAATTGAAACTTGATCTAAAAAATCTGAGCATCATTGATCCAGGTGTTTAAAAGCCAGAAATGATACATTCTCCTTTGGGAACTAACTATATTACAACTATAATTTATAACTATCAAAAAGGCAAGCCTCAACAAGGAATAAAAAGGAACAAAAGGAATAGAAATGCAAAACTCTACCTATTCCCAAGTCCCTTGGCAAATACATTTATTTTACTACCTTTTATAGACTATAAAAAGAGAAATACATTGAAAGAAGCATGGAAGATTATTAAAACAATGTGGGTGGGATTTTTTAATACACTCTCTCTCTACTGGCATGAATTCATGCCATAACATCTGTTCATGGCTATTGCATTGTTCAAAGTGTTTGTGCCTATAGGTGTAATCCTTTACAGAATGCCATCAGTCATTAATGTAACAAAATAGACTTTTTCCTTGAATAGGTCAGCTCTGTCACAAATACCTGTAGAAGCTGGGCAGACTGCTGAGATAGCTAATTCCCTGACTGTTTTGCTGCCAAACATAACTCCATGGTGTTTTAGACTACACATTGATTCACAAGGGTCCTGTCCTAGATCTTCAGGCTACTCAGGACTTAGAAAGTCGATATCCTGACCCAGAAGGCAGCTTGATAAATTCAGTACCATGCTTCATTTCGGAAGCATCAAAATTGCTGCAGCTAACAGGAAGAGCTGCAGCATATCTGAAATACAGTATCTTTGGAATTTTCAGTCTTACGGAAACAATCTTAGTTTTACACAAAACAATTTTCATCATGTACAACCTACTGCAAAGGACTTAGCCACAAATCCGTGAACTGTCTAAGCTGCCTTACTTTAGCTCAAAGTCTTGGGAAGCTGCAAAACTGCCCAAAAATCTGAACCAATAACTGAACAGTACATGCTATTTCAGTCTTACTCTCCTCATCTTACATGCAATCCCCAGCTGTATCTCTTACATGTTACTCTTTGGCACTAAAGCAGTCAACAGCATGATGTTGCGTGCCAAGATTTCTATTTCTTTTGTCATGAAAACATTATCATCTCCTGACCTGCTGCAGCGGCAGATACACAGCTTCTCCTCCACTTATAGTAAGACAAGGCAATTTCAAACTATCTAAGCACACAGGTATGTACATACACAGTTCCAAACAATGAGAAGCAATGAATTTATTTTCTGATTTTCACTTACAACTCTGCATTTTATTTGTACATTCTTCATGTACAAATGGAAAAAATATTTCAATAACTAGCAGTAGCTGTTACCACATATGAAACCATAAAACCTTTATTCATACGATTATCAAGTGAACTAAAATAGGATTCCACATGCTATGAACGCCTGAGACAAGACCACCATCATAAAACGGACAGTTTTACTGCATGGTATGTTAAATGTTTGATGACCACAAAGCTGAACTTATTCCTACAATTTTATGAACCTTCTAACAGAGGCAGAAGTTTTCCACATCTAGTATCTATTTCAGACAGATATTCTAAAATATCAGACAACATTCCAAAGTTCTCAGAGAGACACTACAGAAAAAAATACTGTTTTGGTAAGTTTACAATTATGTTTATGACCTAGTCTTAACACCTTCTTGCACGAAAAATGTATTGTTGTATGACCGTACGTCTAAATTTGCTCAAGCTACCTGTATCTGTAGAAACACATGATGCAGGGTTTAACCCTCCTGAAGATCTTGTGTTAAGTGAGAACACTTGAAGCAAGCTGTGCTAGCTTTCCCTGCCACTGCTGCTCTGAAAGTCAACTATAAGTGACAGTCGCATTTGGCCTTTGCACCACTGTTCTTCCATTAACTTCAGCATGCCCAGCAAAAGGAGGAAAAAACAAGGATATGAGAAACTGGATGATGTGGAGGAACATACAAACTCTGTAAATAGAGCAGGGGACAACACACAAGAAATGGAATGAACTTCTCAAGGAGAAGGAGTCAAACAAGATTGGATTCAATGGCAGAAGCAGGACATGTTAAGGTGTTCTCTCTAAAGCCTTTCTTTTTGTTTTGTGTTGGTTGTTTTTTTTAAACATCTCTTTCATGCTGATTCAGAGCACATATCTTATTTTTAGACTCCTTCAGAACTGCAAGTCATGAGCAACAAGGCAACTGGGAACACTGAGACTCGGTGTTTCCAAAACAAAATAGAGGCAGCTCTCAAAATGCCCATGGCTGAACGAGCCAGGGTGTGGATTAACCGTGCCACAGATGAAAGGACACAGCACAGAGCCAAAATCGGGTTGGAAAGACTTACTAGCTCAGATTCAGTGCAATGCAAATGCCGTTATGACAATTTCAGGCATAACTTGAGTCTAGCAGCAGGCTGGCTTCCATATAAGCCCTGCCAACCTCAAATAGCTCTATGCAGCACCTACACTGATCTTAGCATTGGCAAGCAGAGCTGCTCAAAGTCAGCTCAGGCTGCCTGCCAGGCCTTTTGGACTCAGGCTGGCTCTGGCATACTATTTGGGTGTCTACACCATCCTCCTGTGTACACTGTGTTCTGCAAGTGTTTATTAGTCTAACTGAACAACTGAAGCACACTAGCTCTATGTTTAGGAGCAACTTCCCGCACCTGAACCATCCCAGCTTCCACAGCATGGGCAAGAAAAGCAGAAACACACCCACAAGGCTCACGCAAACTAACCCAGTTTGGCAGCACCGCTTCTATGCTCATGCATAAATAAATCAACTCTTCTCTCCTTCTGGTCCCCAGTATAACACCAACTACCTGTGTATTCAGACAGTCTGAACTCTCTGCTGTTCTTATTACCAGATCTGGTACTGCAGAGCTGACCTCAAGCTGTTCATAGTTCTCACAGCTGTTGAGTGCAACAGAATTATAAAACTGTTATAAAACCACCAAGCAATTACAATTCTGGAACAGTCTTCCCAAGAAACGGAGAAGTCTAACAAAACAACAGAAAAAGCCAACTGGTTTTAAATAGCAGCTTCCTCAGCTGATGAAAAGGATTTTATAATGTATTATCTGCAATAACAGGGAAGCAAACAAAACTGCAGGAGGGTCCTCCCAGTACACTATATCCAATAATAGAAGTGGAAAGGATCTCACTAACAATGAAGCCCTACCACACTGTTTGACATGTTTCAAAAACCAATTGTGAAGAGCCCTGAATATTAAATCAGAGAACTGCCTACACCATTAAGTGAAAAACACTACTCGTAGTAAGCATGACCTTACCAGGCATTCCAGTAAGCGAGCAGGACGAGCAATAACTATCAGGATTTTTCGAACAAGTTGTTTAATAAATGCCATTTCTCCACTCTCTGATCGCTCTTGTGCCTAGAAGATAAAAATTGAGAAAGTCATATTAAGCCAAATCACATTAAATGCACTGCTTAGGAAAGCATGTATGATATTTAGGACACCTGTAGGGTTTGAAGCATGTACTTGATACAAACGGCACATCGATTTCAATATGACAGCAGAGATAACAAAGATCTGAGCAACATTGTAACTTCTGTTCAAATAATCCCACCTTTAAGACTAACACTGTAACAACAAAAGTCCTACAACAGACAAACACCTACTCTTTTTTTCTTGTTTCTTAAGCTTATGCAGTATTATTTATCACCAGTTTTGCAAACAGATACAATGTGTCAATCCAGATCAACACAGATTTACATGCAGGTTGTGCCTCAATTTGTTAACAACATTAGGCCGAAAACTATGAAAATTAACATAACTAATTGTAATAGATAGAAAAATCATCCATCCCTTCATACTGTCTTTTGGCCAGTCATAGGAAAATGACAATTTGTATCTAGATATACTTATAAAAACCAATGCTTGCAGAAAGGCTTCATCTAAAGGTGTATTTAGAAAGGATGGCAACGAAAAATCGAGTTCTACAAAGATTACAAAAGAGAAAGGGAAGTGCTATAGAAGAATATATACAGAAAAAATACTTCTACAAGGTTTGACAACATCTGCACAATGGTCTGAGCTGCATTTCAAGTATATTTTAAATTTTCCCCTCTAAAAACAAATTACATTGTTTAAGGATGCTAGTGAATGCAAAGAAACTGTATAATTCTCTTCTGATTAGAATGTACTAATAGTCCTTGCCTCAAATATCAAAGGATTTCCTTGCTCTGAACAGTAGAACTCATAGACTTAAATATCTCAGCATCTCTTGCTTATTCAAAACCACAAAGGAAATTAAGAAACTAACACTTAAAAAAATTTTTACTATGGACCAATAACACATTACTTAAAAAAAAAACCTATGAAAATAGGAAGCTATGCTTATTGCTCTTAATGCAAATATTACGATTTTAAAAAACACCAAATATACAAGACAAACTAATTTGCAGAGTTTAAAATGGAAGAAAACTGTACAAATATCACCTAGCAGTCTGCAACAGGTTTCACAAGGACCTTAAGTGGACAGAAGCATAATTCTGAACATTATCAACTTAGCCCAAAGAAAACTCTTTTGTAAACAAAACATCTGCCTATTTTAACCATCAACAAAATTTAAAGCATCTTTTACTGAGTTTTTTGAACACTCAGGTGTCTAAGTGAACAAAAGAATTCAACACATATTACATTTAAGTGGGATAAAACAGGAAAGCATTCAGGTCCACTTGACCTTAAAATTCTAAAAATTTTGGCTGAACCAAGCTGCTTCAACCTCAAGGAAGTCTTTCCCTAGTTAAAGGAACTGCACTGTGCCAAGCAGGAGCAGGAAATGCAGCTTTCTAATGAGGATTGCAGCTGGGAATTGACAACAAATGAATCAAGTGAAACCAAAGCACAATTAAGTGCCCGTAACAAGGTTGTGTAAAGAAAATGTTTTCACACTGTCATATCATGCTATTAACAAGAAGCAAGCAGCAGACTCAAAGTTAAGTCAGAATTTTTTTAAGGTATAATGTCTTTGCAGAACAGGAATCTTTTTCATAATAAAGAATTAGCATCATAGAATATGACAAAATGAGTGCCTTGGTGATTTTTTAAACAATGCATTGCTTTATATGTAGATTGAAGAATAATGTGCTGGCTTGTATTTTTAGCAAGTTCTGGGAGAAGTGTTAGTGAATACATATTCTAAACTCTACTCAATGTGTAGCCATTTTAAGGTATGTATTGTTAACAGCGGTTCAGTGAATCCTGGCTTAGACATGTGTTCTTGATTTTGACATTATCAAGTGGCCAATTCTGCCTGCATTTTGGCATGCCACAACTACAACCATCTCATAAGAAGGCTACTGGTTCAAAACTTCCTCCTGATTAGCAAGCAACTTCTAAGTATTTTCAATGTTTAAAAATAGGGTTTCAACAACCCAGAGTAAATTTACTGATGTCTTAAATTCTGTTTTGCTGTATGAAGAGAAGAAGTTCAAAAAACAGTAGTGTCAGAAATCCTATTTACTGAAAAGCAATTAACAAAAAAGCATGATAGGAAAAATTAAAAAAAAAACCACCCCAACAACCCAACCAAAACTGCATGTACATTCAAAAGAAAGCAGAAGATAAATCAAGACAGACATGGCATTTTAACATATCAGCTGGAAAAAATTTTGAATTAATTTCAAATCTGCTGCTCTATAGGATTAATTTTGACTCCTAACATACTATGAAATCCTACACAAATGAATGAGTACATTACATGTTTCACTCATTCTTTTGAAAATGATACATTAATAAACTGCAGCGACTTATGTAACAGTACATTTGTCAAGTTTCAAGTTCTTAATTAACGTAGCTGATTTTTCTATAGAAGTTTCAACACATTCAGAAAAGATATTTCTGTAAATCAACATTTCAGCTATGAGAGGAATGTTACAAATAATTAAATGATAAATAATCTTTTACTAATCGAAAGCTAAGGGTTGCTCTCTGCTTTCTCAACACAGTAGGGTTGATAAAAGAAAAGTGTGTATGTTACCTCATTTATTTAAAGAAAATTGTATAGCCAGTCCTGTCTAGGGTTTACACACACACTTCTGTAAGCAATCTACAACTTACACCGCAGGACATAATGCTGCTGTTTCTGGAATCCCTAGAACCCATTCATGCCAGACCAATATGCTATGGTGCCTCAAAGTTTTTGTCAAAGTCATTATGTAGATGAAAGCATCTTATGAATACCACTTTTGACAATTACTTGAGTAAACAGACAACATTCAAGAAAACTCTTAGGCAAACAGATTTAAACAATTTTTCAGGCAAACACAAAGTAGTCCCAAGGCTCATACCTCCTGTAGCAATTTGTCTAATTTCTGCTGTAATTCAAGGAAGTATCGTGATGTGATGAGGCCCTGGTGAGATTTATCCAAACAATCTCGAGCCAGTTCTGTGATCTGATGGTGGGTAAAACTGAGCACTCCATCTGCCAGAGGAAGGATGTTCTCTGGAGAATGATTTGTTATAATGTCCTGAAGCCTCTCTTCCATCTGAGCTGTGGCCTATAGAAAAGTAGTAGTTCAACACATTAAATCAGCTCTATGGGAAACTAATAGCCTTGAAGTTATTTCTGACTCTACAATGTTTTTGTACTGCTTAAAAATTTACCTAGCTGGAATGCATGAAATGACTGAAGCCAAAAGGCAAGAACACAAAGGCAAAGTGACACATGGCAATTCCCCACATTACCAGTACAGAAAAGCAACAGCCTTATTGTTCCATTATGCAGCTCCCCGACTTTGTCTGCCACTGGTGATTAACTGTGCACTAGTCTTGTGATACTAATAGAACTAAAATTTTTTAAAGTGAAAGAGGAAATATATAAAAGGAAAAAAAGAGAACTCACAGGGGTGTACTTTCTCCTGCTATAACTGCAGATACTACACAGCAGAATATAGTCATTGCTTTCACAAAGGTTATTCCATAGTAATATCACACTGAACTGAGTTTAAATGAGGCTCATTTGACTAATTAAAAGCACCACAAGCTCACAGGTCCTGCCAAACGTGTCTGCAGGTTCCCAGATTTGTTTTTTTTACAGAACCAACTGTCTGGTTCTCACAGAACTGCAGATGCTTAAAAAAAATCCTTGAAGATACTATTATTAGTATTAAACAGTCCCACACATCTTAGTTTCTATCTCAAACACTAGGATGAGCGAGTTCTTCACACTTCGTATTGTTGCTTGATTACTCAGCAAATCTTGACAAACCTTTCTTCATATTTATATGAAGAAATGCAAAGAAATTTCTCCTTTTTTAACTCATGTTTTAGGAACAGTACCTTGGAGCAACCAAGAGTGTAGTGCTGCAAGCTGTGCACACACACGTGCACCTAGGAACTCATCTGTGTCTCAAGATTTCTGGACAGGAGAACAAAATGTCCTCCCATCTCACAGTCAACCCCCCACATCTGTGTACAGATCTCGTTAAATGCATTAAATCAATGCATATAATACATATACATGTATGTAAAGTACATAGCAAGTGTTTGGGAAAAGGAAGAAATGGTACTAACTGAAGGAATATGCTGGTATATCACAGCAGATGCTTCTCAAGACTTACCACTGGAACCTGGTTTTGATTTACTAATGCAGTATGCATTTGCCCCAAGTTCACACCACCTATTGAAATCCAATGTATCATAAGATTCCAATTAGCAGAGTATATTACCAGCACGATTCATTTCAAAACCAGCTTGGCAGCATTGCCAAATGAATGTCCAATTCCCAGCCAGAGTTTTCTTTATTGTGATTTTATTGTTGCAGTAAGAGCTCAGTGATGCTTTATGGAAGCCATTACAAGGCTGGATCATTACTTCCCATAACAAAAGCATCACTCTTAGAACCTATGTTACCTATCAATTTAGATACTGGGTATCTTAAATATAATTCATTACCTTTGGGAACCTTTCTTTGTAGACATGGTTCATCATAATTATTTCATTGTCACAGCAAGCAGGAGAACGTCCAGGGCTGCAAGCAAAGCAAATTATCTCTTTATATTTGTCCCAGAATGAACTACAGTTAGTCTTATATTTTTGTATGATTTATTTGCAACAAAAAGTCAGCACAGACATCACAGGAAAAGTTCCAGTTTGCAATCAATGGCACACTTGGTTCCTTTCTGCTATTTCTGTTGAAGTCTTCATGATTATTTAATGTACTTGACATCTAACTGCAAACTCTGTTATTCTCCCAGTTTACACCTGTATTTCAAGGTAGATGAAGCCTTGTAAACATTATCTTCCTCTCAGAAGGGCAACAGAGATCTATTTAACTGGTCTTATACTTGTATCTTTGAAGACTAGATACAATCAAAATAGCAAGATCTGACCAAGAACTCTGGTAGCTGCAAGTGAAAAGTACAAAATGAGTTTGTTTGGGTTTTGTATCCATTTTGTTGTAAATGGATAATTTGAAAAAAGGTATCAAAACATTCAGTTTTCAATCTGAGCAGTACATAAAGGCAGTTACTTCCTACAAATAATGTCATACATATGCACGTGTCAAACAAAGCTGGAACACTGTGCCTGTAAAAAAAGCACAAGACTTTGAGGAAAAGAATTCAAAAAATATACCCACAGACCACACAAACCTACAAAGCTATTTTTTGCTATCATGAGCCTCACTGTCCACTACAAAGCCCTTTAAAAATACAGATTTCCGGTGCTGGTGATTCTGGCCCATTCATCTGTCTAGAAAGTCTAATGGAAACGTCCGTGCCCACAACAGAGGAGTTGAAATGAGATTATCTTTAAGGTCCCTTCCAACTTAAAACACTCCGTCAATCTAAATCTGGCTTCTGGTATTCTTAAAGGTCAAAACTGAACACTAAGCTTTTGTCTGAAGATATCACAACGCAGAGTCCTTGGACTGATACAGTTTTTTAAGACATTCACAGGCTACTACTGAGGACAGAGCAGGTAGAGATTCAGAAAGGGAACACTACAATTAGATCATTAATGACTAGGTCATCAGGACAGTCTCTACAAGTCAGCTGTCTTCACATTAAGACTTATCTTAAGAATATTTACCACTGAAGTAAGCCATGACCAAAACCAGAGCAAGTATTTAAAGGACTATTCTTCATTCAGCCTCAGGTACATGTATATTTCAGCAATTCCAAAAACAGCACACATCCCAAAATAAAACACAATGATGCTCCCCACAATATGTGAATTTAGATCCAACCCCTGTTTTCAGATACACAAACTCACCTGAGACTTCGGGACCGAGGGCGCATTGCAGTGGTCCTGCACCTGTTATCACTGGCAATGCTCTCAGTGGTACAGAAATGTTTAGACAAAAAATGTAGTTCATCAGGTGTTGGTTGGTATGGTAACTGGTGTAGCTTCTCTTGGGATGAACAGGATGACTGGAAGAGCACAAGAAAATACAAGCTTCCATCAGAGTGAAAAAAACACTTTCAAGACCATATTTGGTGCTCATGAATAAAGTAACTGAAGTTAAAAATGATAGTTACTGTTTTCTTATGCTTGACTACTAATTTCAAGAAGAAAACAAATAATTACTCTCAAAACTCGTGAGCTAAGTATAGAGTAAATATTACAAAAAAAACAACCACTTCAGAAGACACCTTGCACTTCAAAAATTTAAATTTCCTAAGGCAAAGGTGGTGTCTGATGTCAATGATACATACAAATAGCTAAAATGGAGTCTGTTGAAAATTAATTATTGGAATACTACAGCCTAAGTACAGTAACTGTAAAGTACAGCTTATTGTCACAACGCCAACTGTAAATCTTCATAATAAAGGTACTTCATTATCCGTATTTAAGACATTACTAATGCTCTTAAAAATAAAATAAAAGAGTATCTAAAATCTTGCTGAAAAAATGAATACATTAATATGTCATAAAAAATTGTACATTGAAAATTAAGTGAGAGCACTCAATACATTTATCAAGATCAGTTTCATGGCTGACAGAAGATGAAAGGAACTACACTAAAACCATTCACTTAGTATCAAACTGGAAGACAGGGACAGGTATGAAAATGAAGTGTTACCACGATAACCACCCTTGCAACATTCAATGTATAGAGCTGCATTACATGAGCAGCACAAATGACCATACTATATCATATTTTATGGGTTTTTATGCAGCTCTCTGTGAGCCATGTTAGATGCTTGGAGGTAAAACTGAACTTTTCTGTGAACCTGGAGCTGGTACCCTTTTTAAAGAACTCATACATACTTCAAAATCATTAACAACCAGCCTTGTTAATGTGGACTTACAAACAGAGAAATATTCTACTGTTTCTGGTACCAAAACCAGTTTCCAAGTTAGCTGATTCACAAATATTCTTGTACAACTGCACAAAGCTGCTTAGTACCATGCAGATATTCCCTACATTCTACCTGCTGAAGGGAAGTTGAAAAATCTTTCTGGAGCTCTTCAGTCTCCAGCTGGATTTCTCAATAAAATTAATCTCTTCTGTGTATCATTTACATGTGCTTATCTGACTTCTCATATTGAACACCAAGGCCCCTGCCTGGGTGCTCTTTCAATGGAGGCAAACACAGTAAAGAGTTTCTTTGTTACATCATTTCAAGTGAGCAAAATCAATAAACTTCTGTACTGTACAAATACTGCCCCAGCACTGCTAAGGTCAGCAGATAATAACCAGGCTGGTAAGTACAGAAACTAGGAAGCCTTTTTAATCTTCTGGCAACTTGTGTGGTAAAGGCTAATACCTTAACTATTACAAGCAAAAGAAAAGCTTTCTTATCACACTAGATCTCATGAAGTCATCTCCTAAAAACAAAACAGAAGAAAATCAACTGGCAGAAAAGGCCAAGAGGAACTGGTCTGCATGGGAATGCTGCACCACATCAGAACACGCTGAAGTTTGCTTTGCTGTGGGCTAAGAGGCACGTACACTGAGAACTTACCACAGCTCAGATGATAGGTAGTAACTTGTTGAGTTACAGCAACTCATTAATGGAATTCTGACTGAGCACATTACCATGCATAATTCAGCATACAGCATAGGTGAACTAAGTTCTTTTTTATCTCTCACTACAGCAGCTAGTTGCATTTAACCTCACAGCATATTTCCCACAGTCATGCTCTGTAAAATAAAAGATATTCAAGCAAAGGAGAACATCCCAATACAGAACATCACAGGTGATTAGTCCTCTAAAATCATTCTCTACCTCTTTGATTTCAGGGGATTATGGGAAGATGAGTGGGAAAATAACTTTTTTCACATGTCTCATACAAGGTGTCATAGAATTTAGATCCAACATGACTAAAGTGATGATTCTCCTAATGCTAACCACTCTCAGTTGTGTCAGGACCATCACAGGCACATTTTTTTGGTGATCTAATTTCCAATTTCAGTACAACAAATCTGAATCCTTACAGCAAAATTCTTAAACAGAACAGTTCTTCTGGCATTCTACAATTAATGCCCCAAAAATCACACAAGTGTTAAAATATTTTTATGTTCAACCATAGCGCATTATGGAAACCCAAATGTTCTTCTGACACAGAAATGCAGGTTTGAAAAATAGACAGCTGTGTATTGTCTCACTTCATCACTGTTTTAAGGCTTGATCTCCTAGAAGACACAATCATCTCAACTGCATTTTCTAACTGCAAAGATTTGATCCAGCTACGCAAGAATAAGGCACCAAGAGCTTCTTTTCCACTGAATAATCAAGAAGAAGGTATTTTGATTTTGCTATGATAACTGGTATATGTGGAACTTGTACCACTTCTAAATCCACAAGCTTCCATTAAATAGATAATTCTATCCATCTCATCACTTTCAGTATTGAAAAACAAACAAAAAAACCCCAGGGTAACAAGCAATGGTGAGTGTAGCTTACCTCAGCATAACTGTGGTAACTACAGACTGGTCCCTGCTTTGACTTTCAGATGCTTATGAAGACCAAAGTTATGCTCTATTGCAATGTAAAAATACTTTTTGCTTGCTGGTTGATACACGTCTAGATTAATGTGAATTTTATTTATTCATTACTGAAAAGGGAGTGTTCTGTAAGTACATTTGCAGTGTTGTAGAAACTGGTCTCTCATTTCCTCCAAAAATTAGTAATAATGTAGAGTAGAGAGCTGAACTGTGCTAGCTTTTGCAGATTCTTTAAAAGCACATGAAACCAATTAGATGGATACACTTCTAGTTTTGCTTTTGTGATTCACATATATCATCCAGGGAATAAAAAGACAGGGAAAAACATCTCTAAGAAGTGAAAAAGTAGGGGCTAGATTTAGAATTCAAAGGCTATCTGAGGGCTTTTGCAGGGTTTATCAGCAGTAGAAAATTCTTGGGCAAAATACAACAAGGAATAAACCATGAGATACTTCAGAAGCCAAGACAATAAAGGCTAATGTGTTTGTCTGAGACACCAATAGCAGGGGGGCTGTGGCACCAGCCAAGGACTGTAGGTAAAAACAGCCAAGGACTGTTGGCAGCAACACGCTGTGAGAAAGAACAAGATGTGACTGGACAAGGGGCCATACTGAGGTGGGACAGAGCTTTTCTGGGACACAGGTCTTTGATCCATCCCCTGGAGATAAGCACAACTCACTACAGCACAAACAGAAACGAGGTGAAGAAGTAGGTATTGGACTGTAGAATGGGGGGAAATCAAGACTACCGAAGATCCCTGAAGTCCTTTGACACATTTCCACAAAGACCTGGAAGAAGGGACTGTAAGTGACAATTAATTTGCATAGAAAGTGAAAAACACATCTTCAGGGCAGAAATAGTTTCTCTATAAAATGGTACCCCCCCCTCACAAGACCTAAGCACTCGCAGGAACCCAGATATCCCAGCAGTTGGGCTAATGCTAGAACCAGTACTGCTGGTGTCTTCCTCTCCACTGCCCCTCTCCTTTTTTTTCTCATTTTTAATTTCCTTCTCACCCTACCCCTTTATGTAAAAACCACTGACGTGCTTATACAGTAGGTCAGAGACTAAAGTACCAATTTCTATGCCAAGTGTGTAATTTACAAATAAAACTTAGTGAGTTTTTGTGGATCATCTGACTTCAGTCATTTCTTTCGACCACAAGTATTTACCAATCTTGGGTGCTTCCTTACTCTTAAGGATGGGACACCATAGATATTTACGGCATGAATTCTTTACTGCTGCTTTCTTCAACAAAATTAAAATGTATTTATTGGAAAAACAGGGTTATTTCCACAAGTAAGAAACTGTTTACAGAATGGTAGGGAAGATATATAAGTATTTTAATATTTATACATTCTAGTCAGAAATTATCATGGGATAAGTCAAGAGTGATCTATTATGGAAGCTAAGATGTCTAAGTCCATAAATGTATGGGCAGCATACCCAAAACCCAAGTAAAACTGGTCCACATTCCAGGATGCCTATGGCAGCTAGTGAACTTAAGTGGGAAAAAAGTATACAAATTAGAATTACCATTCTAAAATTGAAGATATCAAATGAATATGGACAGAAAATTAAAACTGTGTTTTGATCTGTTTTTGACACAGCTTTTAATCTCCTTTCTAGCACAAGCCTGCTTCTTGCAACAGTGACAGTGTTTCTATGGCAATTATGTTTACCTGATATAAAGTCCTTTATGTCAATATATTTTAGATGAAGAGCACAGCATATCTCATCTAGTTCCAATAAGACGTATACAAACATGCCCTAATGAAAACTGCTTACAGAGTTAATGTGAGACCAAGGAATTTACTTGGAAAAGTAACATCTACACAGAAAAGAAAGCAGAGATCAAAATTAGTGCTTTTTAGGAAAACTTCTTAAGAAACATGAAATTGCTCAACATGGTTTAGGACAGATAGAATTGTCCTTCCAGAAGTCTTTGTGGACAAAAATAAAGTAAGAGTTGATTGTAACACAAAATGGTCATATTTTATCATTGTACAAAATGTAGAACTCAATTGTTTCAC
The DNA here is from genome assembly GCA_013397245.1 of Thryothorus ludovicianus. Taxonomy (NCBI): domain Eukaryota; kingdom Metazoa; phylum Chordata; class Aves; order Passeriformes; family Certhiidae; genus Thryothorus; species Thryothorus ludovicianus. The sequence goes on from VZTB01018233.1 coordinate 30,378, forward strand.
AAAAGAAACTGAACAAACCCACTGGAAGTGGGGAGAGAAAGCCTACTTTAATTGTCAAAGAAACAGCTTTCAAAAAATCAGTTATCACTCATTCACTAAAACTCGTCATTCATAAAAGGTAGAACACCTTTTATAGGCATGTAAGGCATAAAATATTGAAGAGCCATAGTTGAAACTACACAGACCAAGCCTTTCACTGCAGTGATATGCTGTAAATGTTGAAGTGTCAACTATTTGCTGTTTCCAAAGCAAGCTTTCTCTAGAACTTTATCTCCACAGCCTCTCAGGTGTGACTATCACAACCAAGAACTTTGCTCCAGGCTGTAAAATGAGACAGTCGTTCCTCTCCAGTACAGAGAAGTGCAGATTTACGAAGTAGAGGCTGGTATTTCTCCTATGGCCAGCTCCCAAATCCTGGAGCAGGATCCGAGGCACTGCTGTGGCATACGAGATGTACATGTATGGTGGGGAGCTGATAGAGGAGTGGCAGAAGTGAGCCTGAGAGGAGCCAAGCCAAGCCCAGCTGAATACTGACAACCACAGCCGAGCCCAGCGGTCTAGCAGCAGACAGCACGAGATGGACAATCCAGCTTTTCTGGGGATTTGTTTCTTTTTCCAGCCTCAGCAATGGGGAACACAAGCCGCAGAGAGCAAATACCATCTTGTCTTTGTCTCAGAAGCCACACAGAACTGAGCTGAGGTGCTGAACACCTTCTGTGTAAAAAGCACATTCTCTTTTGTAAATCCTATTATCAATATTGTTGCCATTACTGTGCATTTCTTATTCCTTAGCTGTTGGTTTTCCATGTGTTACCTCAACCCATAGTCTGTCTTTATCCCTGTCTCACCAGAGCAAGGTGAAGAAAACGGGGGCGCCTCATTTGCAGTTTAATTCACAGCTGTTTTTTTAAACCACCACATTCACACTGAAACAATTGGTCCAAAAGGTAAAAATTAGTAAGTTAAACTTATACTGTTATGCATCCCCAAGGATTCCTTCTACTCTGATTAAAGCCATCTAAAAGGCTAGTGTCCTGGGTTGATATTAAATTGTATCCCCATTCGTCTATTTAGCTCAGAAATAAGTTTTGTACCTTTAAAACTGAATCTGAGAGTGAAAGAGAAGCGGTGGAACATCTGAGGTGATTGTTTTCTAAACATAAAGATCAGAGTTTTCAGCCTTCCTTCAAACACGGCCTGTGTTGTTTGCAGTGTGTGGACAGCAGAAGAGAGCTCTCCTTTGCTTTTTGTTAGTTTTTGGCTGGCTGAGGCAGAGAAGTTCTCTAGACTGTGTTTTTTTTCCTTTTCCTTGGAACTGCTTGAACCTGCTCTGGACTAAACACCCAAAAGGGCCCCAGGAGCTCCCACCTGTGTCCCACCGGGCCTGGCCTGGGCCCGGCCTTTCCCAGCCCTGAGGGACCGACAGCAACTGAGCCGAGCTACAGCCACGGGAGAGACTTTCTGAATTTGGCATCTCTGCGGGGCAATGAGAGGTTTTGTTGTTCATTGTTGTTCATTTGTTGGTTGTGCTGGGGAGTGCTTTGACTGTTAAATAAACAACTTTTTTCCACTTTCCTCCAAGGAAATTTTTTCTGTCCCAAACCAGCTGGGGAGAGGGGCGGTTCAGATTAGTTTCCTAGAGGGACTCCATCCAGAGGTTTTTTCCCAAATTTGCCCTAAACCAAGACAGCTAGGTACCTAACCTATTATCATGCACTAACATCTCACAATTGCCAACAGAAAAGAAAGGCAAATGTATGATTCATCCCATCATCCTAAGACAGCAGTCTAACCCAGGACAGATGAGTCATGACATAAACAGTTTCTCTTTCTTGTAGTTTTCAAGGCAGCCTCATTTAAGACTTGATATCTAACTACTATATGGTTAAAATAAGGCTAAATGGTTAAAATAAGGGAGATCAAAAGGGAGCAGTTAAACACTATTCATTACCAGAAAGTATCTCTAAGCAAAGTACACATTGCATTAAGTTTTCTTTTATTTCAGGGAAGTAAAAAGAGTTTCCTAACACATGTCCAAGTCTATCAAACATAACAAAACCTACATTGTCTTCTCCTAAGAGAAGCATGCTACATTTGAGAAGCTAAAGCATGTAGACGACATCTATCAGCACAGCAAAACAGATACTTACAGAAACAGTTGAGCTGGGTGTATTTGTACCATAGCCAGAAGAAGGGAGAGAAGCCAAAGACCAGCGGCGACCATCAGTCCTGGAAGTCATGAAATGGAGGTTAGCCAAATGAACACTGCAGAATCCTAATGCAGCAACATCCATGGAAGTATTACTGTGTAAAACTGCATCCCAAAAGCATGATAAAAATAGGGGTCTTAACAAACAGTACACTTTCACAGGGGATCACAATAAACAAGCATTCACCAAGGATGAATTATCCTTATTGTATTTTTCTTTACAGTTAAAAATCTATGAGATGAAACAACCACAAAGAGAATGAACAGCTCCACAGAATGGTTATCTAATACAAACAGAAATGGACAAGAAGTTCACAATTTTTAAGTCCATCACATGAAAATTAATGAGAAGCAAATTAAAAATTTTGTGAACAAATGCAGACCACAATGCTCTGAGCCACAGAACAACCATCACAGTCTGACTGATATAAAAGGGCAGTGCATTCTTCAGCAGCATTAGCAGAGGATATCAACAAAATAGCCAGCTAATGATTAGGTAAAATCAAACACAAATGTTAAATGTTACACACATAAATCAGGAAAAACAAATCTTCAGAAAAAATCATGCCCACTCAGAATAAAAAATAAAATAAATATACAAATTATAACCAAAACTTGATTTATGTTCTTCATTGTCTGAAGTGATCTACTCAAAGACAACATGGAACTTCAACATTCAAAGTGGTAAACTAAAAACCAACTATGAGAGAAGTGTTTGGATTTTTGAGAAGGTAAAAATTTACCTGTCATTTCGATGCCCATGACTGCAATACAATTGAATCAAATGTGTTAAAAAGAGGCAAAATAATATATAAATAACAAAATAGGCCACATTTTTATTAACAAATGGTATGATGGTGCAGAAAGGAGAACCAGAGATCTGTTTTACAAAGATCATCTCCCAAGTATGATTGATACAAAAAGTGAAATTTTGAAGAACTGAAGAATAACTGAAGTGTAATTTTGAAGAACTGAGGTCATGTCAAATCACAAATCTTATTGATGCAGAGGTTTAAGATGTCCCTTCCTTCATGCTAATTGCCTAAAAAGCCCCTTGCTTCTTTCCAATACATGTTTATTCATCCACAAACTACAATCAAAATTCTGGGATTTGTATACATAAAGTGTGAGAAAAGACACTATTATTAGCATTAAAATATGAAGAATATATGTGCTAGAGACTGCTAATTGTGTCAAATACTGAACTCTGGGAAAAAACTTCCATCTCTGCCATAATCTTGTTCTTAATTCACTCTTTTACATTTTCTTCTTTCAAGTGTGTAAGAGATACCTTATAGAAGTTTTGTCATCATTTGGCTTAGCTGTTCACAACTGAAACAAGAACTTAGGGAGTATTCAAACATGGGTGAGACCCATGTATTCTGCATCTGTGAGAAAGAAAGTATTTCTTAATTGACTAACTCACAGTGCACAGGGTACTTGAACCACACAGAAAGGCTGTCAAGGGTGCAGACAGGCTATCACAGAAAGTTATCTGGAAAGCCAAGGTGGAAAAACAGGAGGCATTTATAAAGGATTATGAGAAAAAAGGAGACCAAGCCCCTACATTTTCCCCTGGACTCTTGATACAACACTTACCTCTGTGTCCTAAAGTATGGTTTTACTCACTTTCCAGCAGTTCTAGAAAGTGCAGTCTGACACCTACCCATGGGTTTGTAGATGCAGGACTTCTACATGCAGCAGAAGTGTTAACTTCTGGAGGCAGAGGCTAGTCCTGATCACCCACCAGATATGGGCAGAGGAAGGTGACCCTCCAGCTGGTGCCAAGGTGCTGGGGAAGGCCACCTCCAGCCCTGCCCACCAGCTGGCAGCACAGCACAGAGCCACCTTCCTGAGGCAGCTCCCCTGCCTGTGGCTGCTGCATGGCATGGCCAGAGCCTGACGAGAAGGAAGCAGCTTCATAGGAGGCTTCAAAACATTTCCTTTACCTCTCTCTCCCTCACACTGTCCCAGCTTTTTGGTATCCCCACTGACTGGGTGGCAGTGGATGAAAAAGGAATATCCATACCCGTATACTGTTGACCCTGCTCCCTCAACCTGCTCTATCATCCTTGCCCTTCCCTTCTTTTGTATATCCATTAAATTTGCAAAACAGAACAGAAAAGGCACAGTCAGAAGTCTGTTCTCATTAACTACAGTGCATTTTACTGTGAAAATTCATCCTCATTCAGCTTATATGAAAACAACGACAAGAGACATATAAAATACATACAAAAAAGTTGTATCAATGCAGTCCTAAACTTCATTGTCATCAAACATTTTCAGTAAAAACAAAGAACAAAATCAGTTTCAACAGAAAATTGCTCTAAATATTTCCTGAATCCCACTGAAGTGGTAAGAGATTTTTAAATCAGAGAAATTTCTTTCAGTTAAATAATCTATTTAAAGCTCATTACAGGGCTCTAGAGAGGTCAAAATCCAAATGAAACGTTGGAAAATCAAATAATATTTTTTTTTTATTAGTTCTGAATTTTAAGGTTTGCAGAAGTATGTTTTAAACTTTCTGTTGATTATGGGTGGAGAAGGAAAACTATTTCCTGACTGCTGTATTTCTAAGCAATGCTCGATCTTTCACATCTGCTTTTTCCGTTATAACCTATTTCTGGACTTAATGAACCTTTCTAAAAATATACACTCACAAACAAATGTAATCCCTGAAGAGATAGTATCTCTGACAAAAAGAAAACTATAAAGAGGAAGTAGATTCAAAAGAAACAAGCAACTTTCTTAAGGTAATTAAAAAAGTAGCATCACAAACTGTTAGAAAGATTGACAAGGTCTACTGTCACAAATGAATTAGATTCAGATTTAAAAATTATGCAAATTTTCACCCCTTCATAGCTTCTAAAAAAGAAAAAAAGTTAAACCATTTCCTGGCACTTACTTTTGACATTTTGTGTGTGCTACTACACAGATCTCCCAAAATAAAGTAATTAAAACTTTACAGGTAAGTTGTAGCTCAGTCCAAACCCAACAGTTACATGCCTGACATGCTTAAGCATTTCAATTTTATTTATATATATATACTCCTGGGTAAACATATAAACTTTGCCTACCTTCACAGACTTAAGAGTTAATGAACACATTATTTGAAGTAGAGTGACAATGTTAAGTGATGGGGAACCACACTGGCACAAAGAGGCAGTCCTCTGTGACGTGCTATTAACTTTGGTTATGCTTCATTTAATAACAATTTACTTCATAGATCACTTCAAACTCACTTTAGATCTTCAAAAATTCTACTAACATGAATTAATCCTCATAGCATCATGTCACAATGCTGATTGTTTCATAGATACTGGTACAGATATTGAAACAGGTCAATGACAGGTATTCAAGGTACAGAAACAGTATTGCTGCTGTCAGTAAAATCAGGACCAGTATAAAAGTGATCTTATAAGCAATGCACTTACATCGTCAAAAAAATATAGGAAGAAACCTTCAGGTAGCTTAAAATTTCCTTGTAGCTCTAGGTAAAACGATAATGTCTGAATCAGATTCATTACAATTAAATCATCAATCTGTTTTTTAAATTCAGAAAGATACGTTCGCATTGCATCACACATGCAGTAATTTGTTGCCTCTGAGGTTTAAAAGGGTTTACATAAGTGAGCTAATACTTAGTGACAGACCTGACAGATGTATTTGCAATCACCTTTTGTATTTGCAACCAACAACATTTCCTCTATGCAAAATGTGTATTAAATACTACAAACAACCTCTTACCTTCGTGCAAAAGAAAAGTGGGCTGAGGCACTGGGAGAGAAATTCCTAGGGCTATCTTGAGGACTGTTTCCTGTTGGAGATGACACACAAAAGAATTATTATTAGATGGTGGGATGAAGAGAAGGCATTAAAAACATTCAGACTTATTAATGCATGCATTTCCAGCAGGTTAGAGATGAATTTCAGAATTTCTTCTTTCACAGTCTCTCCAAAAATACATTTTGAAATAGAATCTTACTTCGACTCATGTTTTACTTATAATGGATTTTAGTGACTGGACTTTGTAACTCACAGAGACCTGTCCATTCAGCCTTTTAATCTGAAAATTCTCAAAACAATTTGATAAATAATGTTTAAAAAAAACAGTATATTAGTTTGAAAGAATGTGTTTTTGATGTCATAAAAAAATATTTTTTTAAATCATACAAAACATTGAAAGATAGAAAAATCATTACCAAACAGATCTGGCACTCATATGAAGTTTCTACAGCATTTCCACAGGCTTTTTTGCAATATTTTCTTTCATTGCTCATTTTTTTCTAATTCCAAAACAAAAAAAGCAGACAAAATGCACTGGACTGGACTTTTTTACCCTTAACTGCATTTTGTGAACGTGTTTCAACTTTGAGATTTGTTACTCCTTCCTACTAGAACACCTGACCTCCTGTGGACCAGCATGAGTGCAGAAAGGCAGCAGCTGCTGAGAGCTGCTTCTGCCACCACTGCCCATACAGTTAGAGGAGAAACCATATTCCTTCCTTTAGAAAGAATAAAAGCAACCTCCAAAACAACCCAAAAAACCTACAAAATAACCCCACAGACACACACACAAAACCCCAAACAAAAAAACCCACCAAACCCCTTCCCCAAAAACCCCAACAAACCACCCCTACAAAAAAGCCAAAGGATCCAATTTAAAGTAGCACTGGCATACAGCTAACAATCAATCTTTCCTTAAACTTTTCTTTAAAATTACTGTAGCAGCAATATATGAAAATAGAAAAAAAGTAATGCATTTGTAGTAGCATTTTATTTTTTGACAAAAATGAGACCACAACAAAAGCAATTGATTAAAAAAACATCCTATTGTAGCCAGCTAGAAACAACATGATATTTTTAAGGGGAAAATTACTCCTATATGTTAAAAGGCCAGCATAATAGACTGAGTCCTTAAAGGGCTTCAAGTGGTCTTGACTGCTATTCAAATGTTTGAATTAACATTGCATTTATCATAGTGATGCCCATAACAGATTTCATTAATTCTATATGGGAAAGCATAATCATTGAGCAATTAGGTAGCAAACACAGAGATCAACACACATCCCCACACTACTCCCACACTACCCCCTCCTTTTCTTTCTAGAAGCAGATGCAAAATGCTTTTTGAGATGTGCTTAAATCATGTCTTTGCAGCTGCTCTTCCTGCAGCCCCAAGAGACATGGATTCCACTCTCACTGGCCAATACTCCCAAGTTTTTCTTGCCCATTAACCTTACATAGTAGAATTATGTCCTTCCTACAGACTCTGTGTCCCCTCAAGACCCCAGCTTCTTCATTACCCTTCAGACACTTCTGAGGGCCTCAATAATTTCAAGGTGGCAAGGATTTTCATTTCCTGAATGAGTTGGAGCAGAGGGAATCTGAAGCCACAGGTTCCAATCTTTACTTGGGGACTAAAAAAATTTATTCCTATCCTGCATCAACTGTAAACACCAAATAACTGAGAGCAACAGTTCAATTTAACAGCTAACTGGATTTCCTTTTCTTCTACCAGAGCTTATTTAACAAAGCTAAGTTAGGGAAAAAAAAGTAAATTGTAACACTGTGCAGATAAAACAGGGTCACAAACTTCAACTGCTACACTAAAAAAAAAAAAATCAGCTGTAATTTGAAGTGTGTTGTGGACATAGGTAACTAAAAAAGACAAAGAAGCTACCTTGAACTCTGGCAGAAGAGCACAGAACTAGCCTTAACATAGTGAGATAGGAACAGCTTTTGACAGGAAACAGTTTTACAAAGCAATATGGGCTTTGCAAAGCAATTCCTTCTTTTTGCTAGCTAAAGTTATATATGGACACAAACGTGTTTTTAACACACATCAAGGACATGCCTTACTGCTCATAAGTTAAAACATACACAAAAACTTCATAAAGAAGAAAAAATATGATTAAATAATGCAGCAATTTTATAGCGATCGGTGTGGATTAGAATTTGTGGAGACACAATGCTGCAAACTATGTTGCTAGAATCAACATAGATTACTTCCTTACAGACAAAACCTGAAGAAGTCAGTCCTACTCAGGAAGAGCATCAGATCCTGTTATTAGGAAAATCATCTTACAAGCATTACTTTCAATAGCAAATTAGCTTTTAAAATAACAAGACTGGTGACGCCATACACATAATACCTGGATACTAAATCCTGAAGGTTTATCTAGAAGTCGTAAGAACTCAGACAAACCAGGAAACAAAGAACAAAAATACAAACCCCTAATGACTGGAGAAACAGTAAGTGCTATTACAGGTTTAAGGTGTAGTATTCCAGAGGAGTAAGATAGGCTGGACGCAGAGGCCTACGTGTGACCTCCATCCATCACAGCACTCATCTACCCATCTGCAAGTTAATAACTGAGAGACTTTCAAATAAAACCCAGTGCCAGTTAACTCTCTGTCCATATGCACAGTGTCTGGTGATGGTCAAAGCCCACTGTTCTTTGGAATCTGCCTGTATTGTATGTTTTAGTTTTCCGTGTGACTGTCGTTACTTCCCAAGTGTCTGACCTAGTAAAGCAAACTGGACTGGTGGTCAGACATTAGATAATTAACTCCAGCATCCTCTGGGAGACACAATGAATAGGCAATCAACGTACCAAAACAATACTCTGCTTCATAACAACACACAGGGTAGCTCATTTTGCAAGCACTTATTGTTAAGAAAACTGTATCAAGACAATGAAACCGTGATTGCTCTGCAAGCAGCTTCAAGAAATCCTGTATCTTTGCCACTGAGGGAAGATGTTTCAAATCTTTTTAAAAAAAAGCTTATTAGTTACTGTATATTGTTTATGTATTTTTAATAGCTGTCTATTTACAAAATAAAGAGTTTCAGATGCAATGACTTTCTGTTAGTATGGAGGGAATATCAGATTAATGATAACTATTATCCCAAATTGCTGATGGATTAAAGACAAATCCAGTTCAAATTTTTTTTTTTTTTTAATGTACCACAGTGTATCAGTGCCTCATTAGTACAATATTACAATGGCTAGTCCATTCCCCTGTGTCAATTTACTGGGTGATGAACCCGGACTGTGAATTGAAAAATACACAAGACATCATCCACCCTGCAGTTACAGGTCTGACTTTCTTACCATAACAAACAGCATCAGTCAGCAGAACATATAGCTGGAATAGAATACAGTAGAATCATTCTGAATCCTTCTGCAGGTGCTTTCCAAAAATGTTCACTCATGTGAGGAGCTCAGGGTATTTGGAAATCTGGATTAACTATACCTGAAACCAGCAAACAACTTTCCCTAGCTTTGGCAAGGAAGGCCTATATGATCCTTAAATCCATCTGCAAGAAAGCTCTACATGTTCCAAACACTATTTAAATACTGAAAGTACTATTTTTACAGGATTTCATTTCTATCTGCATGTAACTTGAAACTTATATTTTCTTTTCCTGTCCTTAAACTAGCAGAAGATGATTTGAAATTTCCATAACCATTTACTGCACTCAAAAGACTATAGTTTTAGCAAATCTATTTTTGTAATTCTACATATGACAGTAGTAAGAGTAATTGATACATTGTATTATTTTCCTTTCAGTTTTCTTTTAAAATCTGCCATTCAGAACCCTGCTTTATATCCCAGCTTTTAGCATTTCCAGACTTCAACACAAAAACACACTACGGGGCCTCATTTATTTACAAGCGTAGTCTTTCCTTCCCTTAAAATACATGGTGCAAACAGCTTTGGTGATTACTGTGCTTCAATGTTGCTAACTAAGGTCATCTCTCAAACAGAATTGTCTGATGGAAGCAGTGGAGCCTGACACAGTGAGAGCAGAATATGAACAGCCAGCACTCTGCCAGTGTCCATCTAGAAAGCTCTATACAAGTCTGAAAAAATCCTAGAAATAGGATTACAAGAGCAGGTGAAACCTTCTTGAATTTCAATTTTGCTTTAGGGAATTGCATCATGTAATCCCATTGTGAGAGACTGATGTCTTGAGGTATTTTGGGGCACATGTGTGCTGAGGAAAGGGCCAACTCAGCCCTGCCCCGTACACCCCCAGTCCCTAGAGCCTGTATCCCAGCCCAACAGGGATGCCACTCACTAGCACAGTGGAGGCAATGCCCCAGACTACACCTCTGGAGCCCCCAGTCCAGCTCCTGAGTGGCCAAATGACCGGAAATCCCCAGGGAAATGACCCAGGAAGGCCAAGGGTATTTAAGGCCAAACACGAGGCCATCACTTTGCCTAGACGCCACCTCCTTGGGGAAGTTCTGTCTGAACACTGCTGGAACCCAGGGGTTGGTTACTGTGCGTGGGCTCTTCTGTATCTTTTGTCTTTCCCTCCTTCTCCTTCTTCTATCTCTTCTTAGAATTTCTGAGTAACTTAAAATCAAACACGCTTAGTGTTTGCTAAGTTCAATGGGCCAAGCAAACACTTTGAGATGTGTTCTATGCTGACAATGCTGCACTAAACCTTTCACCCAAGTTCTTTGATATTCTGAAGTTGCCAGTGAAGTTCTTTTAGTTGTTTTGACCTCTTGAGAATATTTTATTGGCATTTCCCCCATGCATGCAACTCAGGGTACATGAACAACCATAAGCCATTTAAAAATTTCATTGAGCAACCTGTCATTTATAGATCTATCCCACCTCATAGAAATCGTCAGGTTCACCCCTGCTGTACTTGGGTGGACAATTAAAGAAGACCCCTCATATTCCAGTATATATGGCCAGCATATGTTTCTCTTCCTACTCTACAAATGGGAGAAAAAAAAAAAAGGCAACTCTGACTGCTTCAGATGACAATACCATCGTCCAGGCTTCTGCTCCTAAGGAAAGCAAGTAATAGCTTTCAGTCTTATAAGAAATCTCCCATTCTATCCCCATCAGCTCTTCTCCCCACATGATCCCACCTGAGTATGTATGACAATACATGTATGCAGTATTCCAGATGAAATCTAACCAGGACACTGGTACAGTCACATGAAATCTTTTCAAATTAAATGGAAAATTACTTCCTTTATACATCTTCTGAGATTTCATTTTCAAAGCTGCACTAGACTGGTCCTTGCAAACATCATCTTATCCAGAAAATGCAGTCAGATCCTTATCTAAACTTCTTATAATATGTGAGTTCACAGTTTATCAGAGGCATTTCTGTTACAGGTCCTTCAGTACAAAATGTTGCATATTGCAATTTCATACTTTTTTATTCCAGTCATTTACTTCTTTCAACAGTTTCCCAATGCTATTTCATACTACGTGTCTTCCAAATTAGTATAAACTACAGGAATTTTATGCCAATGTCACTTACGAGAAGAATAAAACATTTGGCCACAAAAACAAAACCCGATGACTCGACTGATAACCTCCACTCCCACTTTATAATATTCCTCATTTTAGAACAAGCCTCTTTATACCCTTAAACAATTTCCTATTTATCTTACAATTCTTGTCCTAGTCATCTCAGTGGCACCACACTGAAAATTCTTAAAATACAGACAAATAAAATTTACAGCATTGCTCCTAACAGCTAAATCTTGCTCCTTCAGCAGATACAATTAAAAAGCACCACATGTGACTATTATCATTAGGGCTTGGTATCACCCACATGAAAAAGCTCCAGTGACTACTGAGGTGGGGACACCTGAACGCCCTGACTTGCTGAGATTATAATCATTCACTTTGCAGGCTGGGTGGTGCAGATGACCTGCCTACACAGCATAAGACAATCAACTAGAGAAGTCCAATAATGACATGGGCACCAGGCACCATCCAAGCTAATGCTGCAACTCAGTCTCCCACAATTCCCAATGTATTCAACAACTCATGGAAAAACCAGAAGTACTCTTCAGCAGGTTTAACACCTTCCAGCCCAAATACTAAAGGCAAAGGATGTCCAGACAACTAACCTAAGACAGTTGCTAATAATTATGAGTCTAAAGATATTACCTAGCATGTTTTTTATTTTTGCAAGAAACAGAAACTTTATGTAGTGACAGCTAATACTGTGTGATCTTTACTCATATGCGTAAGGCATGGCAAGAGACTTCAGCTTGAAGTCTGACTTTCTAGACACAAATTATCTCTGCAAGCAGCTACAGGTCCTGCACAGAGGAAAATGGACTGGCATACATTTTATTAGCAATTAACATACAGAAAAGAGATATATAATACCTCCTATACACGTTGTCTTTTTCCTATCTCATTTATTTTCCTCAGTTTCTTACATCTCTCTGTGTGCTCCCAAGCTTTCGACTACTTACTGCACTAATAACTCTTTAGTGTAGCCCAGGAGCTTTTCTGGTCACTGCTGCATGCAAACAAATCTGCCCTTTCAGGTGCTACTCATGCACTACTTGCACTCTGCACAATCTACTTACTTCATCACTGTGGTGCTATCTCACTGCCTCTCCCTCCCTGCTATGGTATCATATCAGCAGGGACAGAATTTTCTTCTTAGTCACTGGTACAGTGCTGTGTTTTGGATTCAGCATGACAGTAATGCTGGTAGCACACTGATGTTTTATTTGCTGCTGAGCAGTGCTCACTCTTACCCAGGGACCTTTCAGTGTCCCACTCCCCATCAGTGACACATGCACAAGACACTGGGAAGGAGCATGGCCGGGCCAGCTGACCTGAACTAGCCAAAGGGATGTTCCCTACCACAGAACATCATGTCAGGGTGCAAACTGCAGGGAGCTGGCCAGGAGGGGCTGACTGCTGCTGAGGGGGGGGCTGGGCACTGGTAAGACCTTGAGTATTGTGCATCACTTGTTTCTCTTAGATATGATACACCACTCTCTCCTTTTCATTACAATTATTATTGCTATTATTATTATCTTCAGTAGTAATATTGTTTTGTTTTGTTGGGTTTTTTTTTTCAATTATTAAATTGTTCTTACCTCAACTCTTGAGTTTTACATTTAATTTTTTTTCTAATTTTTCTATGTGCTGTAGGGTGTGAGTGTGTGAGTGTGTGTGAGTGTGTCAGCATGGTATTTAGTTGTTATTGCAGGTCTTTATCCCTTTGTTATGCTTTAACCCCAGCTGGCAACTAAGATGGTACAAACATTAAGGACCTAACCTACTTAAATAAGAGCAATGAATGGAATGGAACTCCTTTCAGTAAGGGCAACAGCAAGCTCTCCCTGGATGGATGGACCACCTGAGAGTAGGGAGTACAGCAGCGGGATCCAGTAGAAGAAAAAGCCTAACATGCAATGTGAGGAATCTAAAGGTTTCTAGGATAGGTGAGACTGAAAATGTCCTCAATGGCTAAAGTTCCTAGCTTTCTCAATATTGAGTCCCTTAAAAGGCAGATTAAAGATTTTCCTTTGACACCCAGTGACAAGAAATTTTGCAACGGTCTCAAAGTTACATCAGATTTTAGCACCCATGGAGCCTGATCCTCAGCCACTACTCATCTGGGCAGATTGCTTGAATGAAACAGAACTCCAGCAACACATAGAAAAACTCCTCAAGAGCACATGTCCTCCAAATTCTGCATAACCTCACTAGAACATATTTGTCAAAAATGCATGTTATTACCACATTTCAGCCAAGAAAAGTCTGATGAATAAATCTGTTTTCAGTAAATGTAGGCACTAATACTGTGCTGCACATTCAGCTTGCTCCTCAAGGACTGGAAAATCTTTTGTTTGCTTCTCTCTCTTCCATTGTTTCACCTTCCAACAGCAAACATTAGCAAGAAATATATGAAGGTTTTAGAGGATCATCTTCAGTCTCTCTGAGACTTAGAGCTTGAGGTACATGCTCCAGGCAGATGATCAGGCTCTAAAGTAGCAGGCTGTAAAGTAAAAACTTCCAATTTAAATAACTTTTCTAAGAGAAACTCAGATTCAAAAAAGAGCTTAACATCATCTATAACTGGACAGGAGACACCAAGTTCTCTCTGACAGAAAGTCAAGGAGGCCTCTCTGACTTGGAGTAATTCCTCTCAGCCAAGGAGGGCCAAGAAGAATAAACCCAGCAAAAGTGGTACAGCACACACAGTCTCTTGTCACATCCCTCTACCACACCTTGCAAGGAAACAGGTCTTCAATACATGCCACCACAGAGAGCAGAGAGGCTAGGGTGTTTGAACACCTGGCAGCTCTGACAACACAGAAATAACAGGATCATTATAAATCCAGCCTCTGAAGTATGACATTACCATGGATTTATACACATTAAACACTTGAAACACTAAACTCCTACTGCTTATGTAGAGGAAAATTTTAAATTTATTAAATTTGTGCCTTTTTTTCTTTGTGCGCATTAGGATGACATTCACAGGGATTTGATGTATGGACTTGTCTAGGCACACCAGCCAGCTGAGCTAGGAGTCAATGGTTGTGTGAACATTCACTATAATTAGTCATTCACAGAAGCAAGCTAATAACAGAGCTAGCCATGCACATACAAATTTTCATCTCATATATGTGATGAGATTAACTATGAGATTTACTAGTGCTGCTCAAGTGTACAGCACACATGCCTTCAGAAGTATCCAAATAAGAGAACCTACTGTATCCTGTATAATTGGAGAAGTTGTCAGATTTCTGTAGTATGTTTTTGAATAAACAGTACATATTGCTGAGTTCATGGAAAAGAACTGCTTACACTTAAATCTGTCTTTTTACCTACAAGAATTGGTTTTCAACATTCTGAGCAACTTGAAAATAGCTGTAACATCAGCAATATTATTTCTCTTTTATTTTTAGAGAAATCAATTCAAAAGATAAAGCAACTTGCTGAAAGTCTAAGTCCACTGCCAGACAGGAACTTTCCCGCATTTGTCAAATACGCAACCTATATCCAAATCCCAGGTAACATGTGCTGGTCAGTCCATACTTCTAAGTTCATAAAGCATCATTGGTCCAAGGTTTCCATTTCCAAACAGATGATAAAGTCATTTACAGCATCAGACATGCTAGAGCAAGCACTGTTACTGCTTTCCTGAAGTCAGCACAGCATAACCAAGGATGCTTCTTACAGTGACCACAATCTTCTCTTCCAAACGGAAATTTCTGTATTTGAGAGACCCAAAATGGCATTGAAAACATTCCAACATTTAATCTTCCAGTTTCAAAACTGCCTGCACCACGTTTTACCTTGTTTGTTTTAAATGCTCTGCTGCCTTGAACTCTTCATGAATGTTGATGTTGCCTGGATTTCTAGTTGGGAGAGCTGCTTTTGAGAGTGAAAATCACCACCATATTTTCTCTAACCATGTTGCTTCCACAAGAAAACAGGAGATGCCTTAATATACTTCAAAAATTCAAGCGATGCTCTGCACCTTCTTGTTTAATGTCTCCCTGAGAGCAGCTCTCCAGAGTATCCAGTGTCATTGATTACCCAAGGATTAGTGTGGCACTTTCATTTTAGCCTGTAGTTACAGTCAATGCACCCTCAAAAATAAAAAGACAGTAAACCTTTGTGGAAATGTGAANAGCTTTAAGTGCTTCAGATGTTTTAGAAGAAAAACAAAATCATCATCAATTTATTTCCATGCAAAGTGAAGCACAGCAACTACCAGCAAAGTGCCCGACACGGTAAATCCTGAGGAGCAAAAGTATCAGGAATAGACTGTAATACAGAGTCTAGTATTTTCATTAGGTGGTGCAAGCAACAGGAAGGGCAGTGGTGGCACAGGGAAAAAAAAAATCTATCAGAATGCAAGGTGGGGAAATAAAAAATAGCTACATGAAATTTTTTCATATAAACATAGGATCATAACAGGATTTACAGATTTAAATGTAAAACACAAATTTTCATGGAATGACATGCAACTTTTTGCTATTACAAACAGTGAAAAGAACAGTAGAGTATGTTTTCCTTCAGTTATAGAGACACCCTAGGAATTTAATAAAAGCAGTAGTACGGTAGTTATAAAATCACCTGTATGAGCTGAGAGTGGTGAATGAGGTCGAGGCAGAGCTGGAGACTGGCTACTGCCCATCAAACTCTTCCTGTTACTTGTTCTACAGCTGTGGGCAAAAAGAGAGGAAAGAAGACATTAGCATCAGAAATGCAGCATGTACGACATATGGGTGTTTTGAGATACTGCTATTGAGTTCCTTGACTCCCCTGTTTCCTATTAAAAATCAGAGCTATTGTTTTTTTTGTAGGCATGTCCAGGAAGTCTACGCTCATAATGGATAATGGCAAAACCAGAAGTTTTCAAAGAAAATACACCATGGATACTTTTCAGGTTTGCACGTTTGCTGTTCTGTGCAATGGTCAGCATTTCCCTGTAGAGCCATTTAAAAAACATTCTTCTCTGACTACAGCTTATTTCTCTGCCATACACTTTTTATAAAATATAAAAATAAATGTAATGTGAAAAACAGTCTCAAGTTTACAACTACCATTCAATGGCTAAACCTATTTCTGTTGCATGAACTGTTGCTTGAAATCACATGCTGGAGAGAGCAGGATTTATCAATCAGAGAATGATATAATAATTATAAATCTAATTATTGAGATAAATTACACATCTGTGCCTTTTGTCAATGGAACAGATGATAACTAAGAAGATGAATGCATTTTTTTTACTCATACATTTTTCATCTTCAAAGCCACTAATTTCCCATACCACAAGATCATTAAACAAGATAAAAAGTAAATTAATATCTTTAAAACTTGGGAAAGGAAGTATTTTTCTTAAATATATCATTAAATACAGNGAAGTGCATATGCTAATGTCTACAGCACTGCAATCAGAATTTTTCAGTAAAGGTTTATAAAAACTCCAAACTACTAAAATGGGGAAAATTTATACACAAAAGCATTTAACTATCAAAGCAGATTCCAAGACAAGCAGATTCAGATCTTATTTGTAAATGTCTCAAAAAATGAATTTTGAAACATTATGATCTCTTGTTATGTAACAGCCAGAAAGCAAGCCTAATTAGTCTTGATATGGTTAAATTGGATAAACTGCAAAAGAATGGATGGAGTTCGATAGCATTAAAAAAACAGATGCACAAGTACTCTAAAGTCATACAGAAAACAAGGAAAATTATAAAAAAAGTAGAAGAAAACTTGAGTATGAAACGAATATAGATCATATCTGCAATATGAAAAAGTCAAACAATAAGACCACTCTCCCCTTGAAAAATGCTTTGTGAAGCAGCAAGAGTGCCACTCCCAAATCTCTAGCACATTAATGCAAAGTCCATGTGCACACTGCACAATGTTTTGCCATATTACTTAATTATTATATTCAGTGATTTAACCCATAAATGTATCATTACTGTAGATCTCGTAAAGAAAATAATGTACAAAATTATTGCACATTTCACATTTAGAGTACTGGAAAAGTCAAAACTTGTTTAAAACATACACTGCCATTTTTAAGCCAAACAAAAAGAAAAAACTTTTTAAATATGAAATTACATACACATGTTTTTAGTAATCCGTCTAAATTAATTCCTACTTTTTCAATTACAAAACCTGAGCAAATATTCCATATTCTATTGGACAACAAAGTTTTAATTGTTTTTCCTCTTCTCTGAATTTTGTCCAGCTAAAGAGTAATTGAATTCCTCTCTTATCAAAGAATGGTCCAAAATTTTCCTTCAGCTTCATGTAATGTCACCACATTTTTGCTAACTTTTCCTCCTTTCATTTGCCACGCTTGTTTTAAAAGCCTGAATAACTGTTTCTTTGTAATTCTCCACTCTAAAATTGAACTGAGGAAAAGCTTTTGGTATTCATTAGACATTTATTAAAAGACACAGAGATTGCATCTATCCATGATAATGTGATGGTATCATACCAACATCTGTGGTGCAGGCTGGGGCACAGAGCACCCATCATGTGACTTTGAAAGCACTTTTGCATGGTTAAAGTCTGGGATTTAAAGGACCACCACAACTTCTGGCAAAACAAAGTAATACATTTGAAGTATGAAAGTTTTAGATACCCTTCACAGGTTCTGCTGCAAGGATGATTCCCTGCACTTACTTATCACTTGCTCTTACTTGTAGAAATAGAGACTTTTATCACTTTTGCCAGAATTTCCTATGTAAATAAACAAATGGCTTGCATTCAATTTTATATTAATATCCAAACTTTAGATTTTCTCAGTTGAATGTGCAATATTTTTAACAACTTATTATCAAAGACATTTAATTAAACTTATCTTTGGGATTTTTTTTTTTTGGGAGGTTGTGTATTTTTAATGTTCTGGGAAGTAAAATGGCATTACCCTCAATATCAAGATCTTACAAAATGAGAATCTTTCCCCCCTGCTGCCATTTCAAAAACATCTTTGCTACTTTCTCAGATGTGACTGCAGAGAGAATTTATGAAATGAAATGTTCTATTGAGAAATAAAAAATAAAAGATATGAAGTCTCCTCTATTTGCCTTACCAGTAAGGTAAGGTGCAACTCACTGCATGGAACGATAAATCCACCCTAGAGCTTTGTAAGCTTTGTTTTTCAGTCATGTTTCACAAAGATTTTGAAACAATGTAATCCATCCTGTATAATCTGTGAAACACAATTCCTNTGAAACACAATTCCTTCCCCAAAATAATGCTATTATAAAAGAGGTATTTTGTGGATGAAAAAAACATAAACTTCAGGGAACCTTGAAAGATGATCTAAGCTGCCAGAACTCCATAAATGGGAAGCAGGGTGGCACAAACGAATTATCAAAGCATGCTTACTGAACTGTATTTAGCACTGAAACAGCAATCTTATTGATACAAAAGAATCTCAGAAGTTAAAACCATTCTGCAGACAAAATTGTTTTTTCTAGATCTCTGAACACATCAAGTAACTTTCCCTTTCTATTGTTTTCCTAAAACTGTTCTTCTCCCATTCAAATCTGACAAGATAAACCAACTGATAAGAGGTAGCCCTGAAATAAAGCCTCTTTGTCTGCAGTAAAGTCATAGCCATGCAGGAACACTCTACAGGGATTGTAACTTAGGGAAACATAAACCTTGGTAAACCACAGAGCACTAACCCTCAAAATGCAATTCTCTAAGCCTTGAATTTCATGCTGTGATCAGGTTGCATGCCAAGAAGAGACTAGCAAGACAGGCAGCAGGTAAAATGCAGAGCTTAGAACGCTTTAAAAAAAATAAAGAGAAAACCTTTTTACAAGATGAAAAACAGCAGAAGTGAACACAGAAAAAAAAAAATCAGTCACATTTAACAATAAGTAAGCCTCAGGAAGAAATGCAGAAAATTTGAACAGAACAGAAAATTTACATTTGTTGCCCTTTGCCTTCTCTGCCCCACAAATATCCTTCCTGGACTTTATTCCTCCTGGGTGACTACCTATCTGGAAGTCATTGACCTTACACTGTATTAGCAATACAAAATGGGACTGCTCCTTATCTTAGAATCCAATTCATAATTTCTTATTTGTTTCCCAACCCCCCCCCAAACTGCTTCTGTCATACCTCCTGGTCACTGCTGTCACCTACACTCCTACCCACTCACTCTCTGCCTTCCTATGCTGACTTCTCACCATGTCTCACTGTGAGGGAATTCCTTCTTCACCCCAGCTCCAGTATCATTCCCAATGCAATAACTCCAAGTCCCTTCTCCAGCTGCTACAGACAATCAACGTTTCTGATGAGAAGCACTCATGATAAAACAAAGAGAAGACATACATTAGAGTGCTTTTGCTGAACTTCTATTGTAACAAAGCCAGGGTGAGCAGCAGCTGCTGAAAGATGCAATCCAGTGGCATAAAGCTTGATTACTTTGCTCCTTAAATAGCCACTTCTTCCCATATCAGGCAAAAGCTATTTGGGTAGAAATGAGGGAACTGTTAGACTGAAATCAGCAAAGCACAAGACTCCAA
>VZTB01018233.1:51860-76282 GCA_013397245.1 Thryothorus ludovicianus
GAAGCAAAGGTTTACAATTTTGAGAGGTATTTCTTATCTGAGTTAAACTTCAAAGATGATACAATAATTGAGAGAAGCGCACAAGCTATCTATATCCAAGTAAAATACAGCACCAGTACCACAGAGAATTTTCATTTTATTCTTTTAAAGGCATATTCATATCAATTTATTATCACCTAGCAGTGTTTTCCGATATATTTTACCTAGACTACAACTGCATATACACTCTCCAAATCTGGTATGTGTATATAGGTGTGTATATAAGCATATACTTATACACGTTCATATTTACATGCATGAAATATATGCATATATTTATATAAATTTATGTATCTAATATCCCACCTTTACAACACTGCACATACAGTCAAACATTCTACTCACTATATATCCCCTCTCTGTGAGCAATTATTCTACATCAGTCTGTAATGAGCTGGGAAGAATAGGCTATTGAGGTTTAAATTTTAAGTGTTATAGCGTAGGGAGGGATTCAGATTTTCCTCTTTTGTATGTAAGGTTTAGTCAACTTAAGTAAGGTCAGCTTTAGTCTGAAGAAATGAGAAAGCTGTCAGAACATAATGAGCCCAGCACACAAAGATGAGGTATGCAGCTGCTTGCAGCCCTAGTTTGGTGGTCTGTCTCAAACCTTTGCAACACTACATTGAGTGCTTTGGCTTTGTCCATTGGCCAGGTAAGCATGGGCAGTCAGCTACAGGTCCTCTCTAAGTACTGAAAAATGTGCGTGCAATACCCTTCTCCCTACCATCAATACCAATTACCAGCATGCCACTATGCCATCAGAACTTCACCTTTCCTCAATCACACAAAAGAAGAGACTTCAGTCTTTTTCTTCGTATTTTAAAAAAATAAAAATCTACATGGAAAATAAAACATAAAATGCAATCAATTAGATGTATGATCACCCTTTCCATGGACTATCTAAAGGATTCAAACACATGCAAGACAGCATCACCACAAAAACAGACACCAGGAAAAAACAGAGAACTGCAAAAATATCTGTGAAATCTCTAACGGCCAGATGTGAGGGAGACACAAAGACTTCTAACACTGTAGAGAGCTTCTCAATCTCCTTTCACCTGCAGTATTACAATACAAATAAGAAGATCATTACGTCTTCTCAACTTAACTTGGTAGGTGGATGTGTTCAGCATATTCAGCTTCACTGACTGCTCTCACTTTTACTCTAGTCAATTTTGACCCATAATTTTTCTTCTCACACAGGAGAATAATCAGTAGTTACAAGAAATCAGGTTTCTTCTACAGAATTAAAATTAAAATTCTATTTGTCCTGAACCTTCCTAAACTCACTGATTCACACTTAACTCACATAATTATTCATTGCTATAGTAACAAAAAAATAGTATTAAGCAAACTACTAACTCCGTAGTTGTACTACAGTCATAAAATAGCTCCACAAAAGTTAAAGTCTGTACTACAGTCAAAGTGAGTATGCAGAGGAGTGCATACAAAAAGAATGCTCGAGATAATAAACCACTGGGCTGTCACTGTGGGACACACAAGGACACACATGGACACTCTGATGAGAAGGCTAAAAACTACTTATTAAAACATCTGATCCCAAATTTATAGTATTTCTACACAGACCAGGGATTGGAGGAGAAGGCTGACACCTCTCCCATCCTGTTGGTCAAGACAACTGCCCATCAGTTGCTTCTCACACCAAGAGAAAGTATTTAAACAACCTCATCTTAACAAATATGTATTTCTAATTATAACATCTGTGTATGAGAAAGAGCTATGAACTATGAAAAACATCAAGTTAGAAAGTACATCACAAAAACTGAAAAATCAGGGTTACACTGGGCTAATGAGCAATTCTGCTTTATTATACACAAAATTGCATTTATGTATCTTCACATCATACAACCCATTGAGAACATGACAATGGGATCATTTAAATCCAACTGTTTCTTGAATTTATAGTTTATTTTGTATGCTAAGAAGGGAAATAAACCAAATTATTAGGTAAGCAGCATGTCTCCTGTCATATTGAGAAATGTAACTAAACTCCTTGATACCTAAATGTTATTCATTCAAAACAGAAGGGTAATTAGGAAGGAAGCACCAAATGTAGAGGAAAAATATGCAGGGCTTGCCTGAATTACTGCTAAGTATGATTATCTGCAAGCTACAAAATTCAGAACATGTAAAAAAACCCAACAAACAAACAAACACACAAACCCACAAAAAACTCAAAACAAAACAAAAAACTATCCAAACACCAAAACAACAAACACCCAAAACAAACAACGGGAAAAAAAGCATAAGTGAAAAAAGCCAAAAGCAGTAGCCGCTGTAGCCACTGTGAGGGGTTTATAATATATAATGAGCCTTATCTTAAAAAAAAAAAGCTATACATTACACCTATTAAGTTCATAGCATCACTAGTTTGGAGGCATTAACCAAATGAAGCAGTGCCTTGACTTGCATAGCAGGTAATTGTGCAGCAACTGTTTGCATTAGACAGGAAATACCCTATTTACCAGAGGGCATGCCGATCTGGGCTGCAGACAGGAGGCTCAAAAAAGAGGCCTCCCTGTGCTTCTGGGCTATCCCCTGCAGTTTACTTTAACCTTCATCACTCCGTAATCTGACTACAAACTCCTGGTCCATCTCTTGTGCTGAAAGAGGGCAGCCAGACATTTCCTACCAAGCTGCAGAGGCCAGGCAGGGGCAGGATGTTTCTCACTCTGACCCACTGCTGGTTGTTAACAGCTTGGGAGAAACTGGGGGAGCAGATGGAGGTGAGTCAGGATCTTGGATGCCATTTCCTCTCGAGCCACCAGTTTACCTCAGGCTGGCATGCTGTCAGCAAGGCTGTACTACAGACAATGTCACAGGCACTGCTTGCCACTGGCTCTGTCCCTGGCTCAGGAGCTAGGCTGGAGCTCTGTCACTGCTGCTCACAACACAAGCTGTCAGACTCAGACAAGGGACTCCTCGGCTGAGGGCCCGACCACCTCTTCACCTTTCGCTCCCCACAGTGGGGAACAACAGACTTTTCCATTTACACTGAACAAAGCAGTCAATAAACTGGCAACTTTTACCCAGCCAGTCCCTTAAAAAATAACCCCAAACAAAACCAATAAACACATGGGTCCTGTTCCAGGCATATTTCTTTTGAACAACATCCATCTAGATTCAAGGACTACCCACAGCCAATTCCCCAGGACATTTCAGTACTGCCAAGCACGTATCTTGAGTTTTCTGTAGCTCCAGTTGAAACTGAGGCCGACAGAGTTCAGAATTTAGATAAAACATGGGAGTGTCTTCAGATTACAGACCAAAGACCTGTTTGTCCAGTTAGCTATCAAAGTGAAACCCTGTTCACCTTCTCTCCAGCTTTCTGTTTTCCCCTTAGACTTACCTCCTCTTGCGCTTCTTTGCTTCTTACTTCCTCAGAGCACCACTGTTCCTAACTTACCATATATCTAGGAATCAGCAGGTCAGGATGATAAGCCATACAGGCCTCTTCATAGCAGTGTGCACAATCCTCAAATAGCATGGAGAGGAACTTTAAGGAGTGCTTCTCTTGGCTAGAAGTGTGCATGGCATCAATACACAAAAACTCCCAGTGGGTTAAAAGTCTGTCATGTTTTGAAATTAGGTAGTTACATGCAGCCAGCCTAAAAAAGCCTACTTCCTTGGCAGATGTCTAAGACACACCGCAAAAATGACTAATCCATTTCCAGTTGGGGAAAAAAACCAAGAAACTATTTAGTTTGTCCTGCTTCTTGGTACAGAAGTTGTGCCTCATCTTCCTTTCAACCTCCTCTACATCTTGCTACTCATTAAAAATATTCATGTTGTCAAGGCTACTTCCACATAAAAAGAATCAGAAGCTTATTAAAACAGAAGTCTACACAGCACCCTTTATCACATGAAACACTGTCTGCTTTGCACTGTACTCCAGAGACTTGCCTCAGGAGAAAAGTCATTAAGAGATGAAGTCCTAGAAATACTTTTTCCTACATTATTTTACAGTATTTTTAGGACTGCTTTAAGATTTTTTCCCCTTTGTTTTCCACACCTCTCCACCACTTTTTGTTTCTCCTAATAGACCTCAAGTAGCAGAACTTGAAAAAGTAAAATAACCACATCCTAAAATTCAAGGGTAGGAGATTGTGAGATGCTTGAAGGAGACAGATTTTATAAGGTTTTATGTTGCAATTCAGTAGTACTCTTCTGGTTTAACCTATAATTATAATTACATTTGACTCCTTTCTCCTATAATTAAGTAGAAACAATTCATTTTTACTCAAAAGAGCAGTAAGTCCAGACAGGACAGGACTGCTTCTTTCCTTCTTTCATAAATATGGTAGCTCCCATTCTCTCAAAACCATGAGGCTGCACACAATGGATTAAATGTGTTGTCTTCAAACCTTTAGCAAATATGACCAAAGACCTAAGAAATTAACAGGTCAATGAACAAAGCCAGAGCAATGCACCTGACTGAAAGAAAACTGCACAGCAGCTCAAACACAGTAGCAGAGGAATCTGAATTCTTTTCTTTCTACTTGCACAGGCTTCCTATTTGGGCAAGGAGAAAAACAAAACAGAGAAAAGCATTTAAGGAGGATAGTCCCCAGAAGACATGCTCCTACTAAGAACATAGAGTTATCTTTTAACCTCTTGAGAACTAGAAGTGGGCATACACATCTACATATTGGAAAGCACAACAGTGATGAAGCACAGCTGCCTACTGAGCATTTGACATGTGAGGGAAATGAGCTTCATCCTTTCAGCAGCACTGTCACTCCAACTGCTGTGGTTTCTCTTACTTTCTTCATGCAAATATGAGAGTTGCCAAAAATATGCAATAAATGCCTAATTTTGAACAATGCAAAGTAAATTTGCATATTTTCTTTGGGGAAATCAATGCAAATAAGAGGAAAAGTGGCCTATTCCTTTTTGTTTCTCAGGTTGCAAAAAACACAATGCAATATTATATAACTAAAGTGCCACAATTTCTATACAAGAATTATAAACACTTTGCAATTAATATTCTGTCCTGCCTTTTGTTTGGACATAAATAGTCAGCAATGCTTAAGCAGTTAATACATGGGATTTAAAGAAAAAAAAGAAAAAAGCTTTGAAAAAATTAAAACCATTATATCGGGCAAAATATGGGTGTCTGAAAACTATGCCCTTTACTGGTTAGGAGGCTGAATATGAACAATTAAGTGGAAAGCATTCAACCTCAAAACTACGTCTGTTCCCACAAGACCTCTGGCAGCACCATCAGTGTCCCACATTTGAGCGTGCACAGAGTGGCTGTAGCTCAGAAATTCAGTTTGCATACAAAAGACCCTCCTCTCTTTAGTGAGACCCACATTCTCCTTCTGTCCCACTGACAGCTGGCCAAAAGTTTTTTAATTAAATCATAATTAAGCATCTAGAAGCATTATTTTCCCAGGGGAAGGTGAAAAAAAAAAAAAAATCCATTCACTGTGCCCATTCAGCTGTTGGTCTCTGTCAAGCCTGTGGCAGAGGGCATCAATTAATGCCTGCTATGGCAGCTTTCATGAAGAGGGTGTTTGTTCTGCAAGAATCAGACGTCTGCAAAGTTATGCTAAAAGGTAAGTGATCAAACGCTCCAGAGTCATAATGTTAAGACACCAC
Organism: Thryothorus ludovicianus; assembly: GCA_013397245.1. Classification (NCBI taxonomy): domain Eukaryota; kingdom Metazoa; phylum Chordata; class Aves; order Passeriformes; family Certhiidae; genus Thryothorus; species Thryothorus ludovicianus. Next base: position 57,525 of record VZTB01018233.1, read on the forward strand.
CACATATTCACCTGCAGCCAGCAAGTGGCATTCTCCATCAGAGATATAGAGCAGAAACAAATTAAAGTCTGTGTTGGAGTTTCCGAACACAGTTATACCCCTTTAGTAGCAAAACAGGTTAAAAGGTTGGTATGTCTGATCAAGCTTTTTTCCAGATTTCACTTTTACAGATTAAAACTGAGTTTATGTAACAGACTGATCATTACTTTTTATTTAACAAAGCCTTATGAGAAATTTAACAGAAAAAAAAATTAAGTATGTACTGCACATAGTTGACACCATTTACAAACCTATATAGATAATTTCATTTCCCCACAAATTTTAATTAGATATCCAGTATCCATGCTTAAAAGAGTTAGATGTGTGTCTAAACTGGCACAGTCACATAAGCGTATCTACCTTCTAAAGACAAAGTTACACTGTGGATAAAAGTGTTTTAATGCTTCAGAACTTCCCCATAAGGAAATAAAAATGAACCACAATCGCCTTTTTAAACTGCGATTGTGTACGATGAAAGCTGTGTCAGTAGGATTAACCTGATACTAGCTATGGCTCAAATTATCATCCCTGTATAAAACCCAGCACCCAGATTAAGTCTGGGAGCAAACTTCATCTCCACATGGCAATAGCTACTGAGGAAGGCAACCTATGACACATGCAGATCACCACACTGTGTAGTGAAATGAGGTAATGGGAAACATCTGAATGATCTCTAGTGAAGCAATTTAAACATCTCCAGGCATAGTCATGAGTGGGGATGACAACATAAGGCCTCTGACATCCACTCACTATTTTTTTTTTATGGTAATGCTTAATCATCAAGCACCACACAAGCCAGGGAAGATCAGATGATTTATGTGTTTCAGTGTGCTGCCACAGACTCACACGATATATACATGCACATTTATAGTATTAAAAATAGTGTGCCACAGTACTGAAAAAAGTTTCAGTGGCATATGCTTCATGTTTCAAGTGACTGGATTACTCAGTGAGCTCAGAAACAAATCATCTAGGCCACTGCAAATAAATTACTGATAAAGCATTCATGTTATGTCATCAAACATCCCTTCCTTCTGACACGCTGTGCCACTTTGGTAATCCAAGTCTCTGAATCACAAACATTGTTCAATTTTAGAATCCCTTTAGCCTGTCTAAGATAGGTTTTCTGCAGACTAAATCACCATATTGCTGGGTTGTGATCTCTCATACAGGCTCTGAGAAAAAATGATGCATGACCCAGGGAAAGGGAAATCCTTCTCTGCTATGATATACTTCAAGCTCCCTCCAACAGCTGGCGACTCAGCACAACTAGAACACAGTATGGACTTAAAATATATCCACCTGGTTATGCCTAACGAAAATCCAGTGAGCGAAACTGGAAAATTAGTAGCATCATCCTAGCAAAATAACCCCAGTGCACATTCAACACTACAAGTTTCCAAGCAGAGTGAAGCATATCAACATGAATGAATCCAGCCCACAAAATCCATTTATAGTATGTCTTAAACAAGATTTCTTACTGTGAGTCAAGCTGAATGGGAAAAAATGGAATTTCCAGAATCAAGTGAGTTTGATTTCTCATCTACATCTCTCTTGACCACTTCAGTGGTCAGTAACAGTTTTTCTCTCATGAAAATCCAAGAACACAGAAACAAAAGCAACCAAAACAAAAAAAGTAGAATTAACTTGTGTACTTTCTATACTAGACTTAAATCTATACATCAGTACAAGAATACAGAGAAAAGGCTAAGACCATCTAACATATTAGAGAGTATACAAGTAATTTATGAAAACAACTTTTGCGTGTACTTTGCCCTGTAAAAACACCCACACCAGTAAAGGACTTTTACCACAAAAGCAATGTACTAATTACTCACAAATAGAAGTGGGTCACAGATTCATGAAAGCAAATACCAGTGACTCAGTGTAGAAGGAAGAAGAAAAGGGGGGAAATGAAGCAAGGATATGATTTATAATGTGTAAATAGGTATGAGCTAATAGTGTGAAGAGGAACAATTTCACGATGAAGATTTGTTTAATTCACCCTGATGTGTAAAGAATGCAGTATCACATAAAATGACTAGTACAGTAACATCCACCACAGACAAAAAAAGCAAGCAGTGGTAATTAGAGTAAACATTCTGATTTGGGACACATCAGTTAGCCTGCTGTCTACAGCGACAACAGCCCACAGCCCGTGTGACGCAGCCGCTGCAGCAGCTCAGCGCCAGGTCCAGCAGCGCTCCTGGCAGTGAGGAGAACCTGGGGTGCTGCAGGAAATACTGCCTGTCGAACCACACAACACAAGACGGTTTACATCTGCTTTTAAACTTGACTGATTAAACAATATCTGCTCCAATACAAGCAGAATTGCTGACAAACTTAAAGGAGAGGAAACCAAAGTGAGTACATTGCTGTCAAGTGCCTAAAATACATAATGTAGTGCATGCAGTCTTCAACTTACATCTTCTAGATTCATACAGGGATTCAAATAGTTCAATTTTTCAGTGTTTGAGGGCAGAGGTTTATTATTGTTGGGTTTGGTTTTTTGCTTTGTGGTTTGACAGTTTCTCTTGGGAAGTCCATGTTTCAAATCCTATTTTGGCAATGAGATTTAAGAGAGAGATCTAAGATGATGGGTAAGTATCTAAAAACAGACAAAATTAACTTCTGCTAAACTTTACACAGCAGTAACGAATTCCAAATAAAAAGGAATACTGGATTGGATGCATATTAAGTTGAACAATGCAATCCAGTGTAAAGTCTTTCTTCTTTACACATCAATCTTTTCAAGAATTTTTGAAATTTTACCACAGATAAAAATATCTCAAGATTTCATAATCTTGCAAGAAGAGATCTGCATTGGCTTTTAAACGTCTACTAAAATTCCACATTGAAGCAGCAATGTTTGGGGCAGCAGAAATATGACAGTGGAAGAAGTAAACTGGAAATGGAATTTTAAAGGCAATTTTAAATTAAGTCTTGCTGTTCATAAGCAGTTCATTACAAAAAAACTGTTAACTTGAACAAGAAACATGAAACTTACACGAAAAACTCGAAAAAACCCACATATTATGCTTTAGTGGATACATCAAAAAAGTAAAAATGGCATTCATAATGAGCAAATTTTCCCCTTTCCTCAACTCTAACTTGAAGTGCCACTACAACACGTCACATTTTCAGAGACTGTCCAAGACATATTACTCTGCTAACAAGTAACTCTTACATGGACAACCTAAAATCAAGAGTTTCCACACATTCTGTACTGCCATAAACTTAGTGTCATCATTACTATTCTGAGATTGACATCCATGATTCCATCATCGAAAGTGGTCTTGCAGATTATCAGTCATCTTAAGCAGCATGGCTGAAGAGAAAAGAAAGATGAACCAACAGTTTAAAATAAATCCACTAGTTTTCATAGAAGCACACCTTATTCCACTGAAGGTAACTTCCACACAGTCTGTTTGACATTATGGAGATGGGTTCAAGTAGTACTACAACACCTGGCATTCTCTGATCTCCTAACCCTCTCAGTAGTAAGAAAAACGCACTGGAAGTTTGAACACTAATTCTTCATTTCCTGTTCTTTTGTAAAATAGAAGCCTCAAAACTCTAATTTGGTTCAGTGATTTAATCAAACATTTGATTTTCTATTAGCCTAAGCTCTAGCTCAAGTCTTCAAATAATAATTACAAATTACTTCAAACTACATTCAGCTTGAAAATCAAATGTAGGTATACTTCTGAAAGACAAATTAATGTCAGCAAAAGCTATTTTCTTAAATGTCTTCAGCAGAAAAGAATTGAGACATTTGTTGGTATTATCCTTTCTTCAAATCATTACTAAAAAAATTACCACTTGGAAGATATATTTTTAATAATAAAGCATAAACATGAGTCAATTTTAACATAATCATCTCCCTTCTATAAATTCATACTTAAACATTAAATCAAAATGATTTTTCAGCCCTTCAAAAACCTCGAGAAAGTCTGCGCAGGTAGGTAATGGTGGCATACAGGTTCAGAAGGGCTGGACAACTAGTTGGATGTACATATGGGTGTGTAACCAATTAAAAAGTGACTGATTGTTTCCTCAACCTAGCTTACAGAGTTCTGACACGTTTTTATGGGGATGTATAATCTCTTGCCTCACTGCAGCTAGCATTAAATTTAGCTGATACAGGAAAACCATCACAACAAAATATTAAAAAATAACCAATACAAAGAAACAAACCCAAGGTTATAACTGGCAAATGGGTATACAACAATTTGGTGGGAAAAAAAATGCAATCTCATCATATCCTCCATCCAAAGTGCTCCATTAGGTTGTGTAGAACCATCATATCCTCCATTAGGTTGTGTAGAATCTCATCATATCCTCCATCGAAAGTGCTCCATTAGGTTGTGGAGAGTATTTGTTGAGTGATGCAGATTCTTTTCTTCTTCATATTTTACAGAGAAATCTTATGTGTTGGGCTCCTAATTTTTCTTTATTGTTTCTTTTTTTCCAGGAAAGAAAACCAAACACTAGAATAGCAGTTTCACACCTATTTAATATAGGACAGGTACAGTATCACTCTATGAAAATCTGCTAATTTCCCAGAAGTTTCTGTAAGACTAAAATTGGATTAACGTGACATTACTGATAGTTCTATAAATTCGATATTACATCTTAGCCACTGAAGCATTTCCCACTCAGGGGTCTAAAAAGAAGTTATAGTAATAGCAATACCAGAAAATAATATTCTGCTTTTAAATTCTGACTACTCAGTATGTTATACCAGCCATATTTTTGAAACAGATAATGTAGTCACTCTCCCCAAAGGGCAAATTCTGATCTTCCAATTCACTAACATCTCCCAGCCCATTTTACCACAAGTAGAAAAGTAGAAACATGTCATTCACCAATGCTGGAGACAGGAATCATGCTGCAGTATGAAACAAAGCTACACGTCACATTCTTTACAAGTCTAGCTGTAATAGTCTAAATGCCTGCAGTCATACCGCGCTGTGCTGCCATTTTTTCACATCTTAGGCTGTGCAGCTCTTGGGCTAACTAGCTGCTGCAGGAAATGATGATCACCTCCGAGTCAGAGCTAAGCACACACCCCACACGGTGCTGCAGGGCACAGCACTGTTTTGCAGATGAATCTGGGCTGCCAACCACATGAGATCATTAGAGATCATTGCTTTCAGTAAACGTAAATGCAGTGAAGCACACACTTGTGCAGAAACTTACTGAACATTCTGAAACCAAATCAACTGAATGTGTTTTCCTCAGTCCTGGGCAGCTGTTCAAGACCTCAACAAGCTAATTAAGTCTGTATACACACTACATATGTACAATCCACCAATCAAGAGAACTTATCATCTCTGACAATAAACTGCGATGAGGATGATTTCAGACTAAATTTAGCATTACATAGCTATCAAATCACAGGCCAAGTATAAGAAGGAGGTAAATTACACTGATAATCTTGTTAAAAGGTTATCACCACTGAGGATACAAAGAGAAGCACGGAAGTTCACTCCATTCGTTAAGGCAAGCAAGTGGTTTGTGGTCACAATAAAGATTAGAAGTCAATTTTTCTTATTTAAGCAATTAAATCAAACCCTCAAGATACATATGATTTTTTTTAAGAAAGTATTCAGTATAGTTCAATATGGTCATTTTATAAATTCAGTGTGCTGGCAGAAGGAAAGGAAAAAAACCAATAAGCCTTAAGCATAGAGACTACAGTGCAGCAGGAAAGTGCCTTCCAGCTCAGTTCAAACACATTAAATCAATAGAAATCAATCATACATCATGCTTGAAATCATACATGCTTGAAAACCTTAATAACCACTAAATTCACCAACTACATTAACACTATTGCACATTTTCTATTCCAGAGTTAACATTCAGAAAATGCGTGAAAAAAATAATCTGCAGTTTTGTTTTCTACACATCTCATCCTCTACAAGGACATATGAAAACAGGAAACTGGAGGTGCTTCTATGTATGTCCCCACAGCCATGTAGTTATTACAGCCCAAAACAATCAACTATGCTACTGAAGGTAGAAATAACGGTGCTTTTTGATTGGGAAAATCTTTGGAATAAATGATAACGAGTTGCAGATCATTTTACTCAAGATTTTATCTAAAAATAATTACTAGATTATTATATTTGTTCTTCAACACTGTACAATGATTTCAGATCGTAGCCTTCCTCCTTTAGTCTGCAATGGAGTGAATTAGGATAAACTCTGAAAAAATAGCTAGCTTTTCCCCAAGACCTCTAAAAATAACGTATTTTGCGATAAGATCTGTCATAACTGAGGAAACCCCACATTTTCTACTTTTAAGAACAAAACCACTTGGGTCCCTCATGCAACAGCAGCCAGTGGAGAGAAGCATTATTATTTCTTATATATGCAGTGTGCTGTGAGTCTCCATTGATCTCCACATCACAGGAGCACAACAAAGGACAGCCTCCACTCCAAAGAGCTTACACAAGCTCAAAAACCCAGCTTCAACACACAGACAAGACAAACATCTCCAACAGGTTAGAATAGGGTGTGGATGAGGTAAGGTGACAGAAAAGGGTGTGCTACAATTTTTGGCCATCAGGAAGAGTAATCAACCCACTACTCATCCGGCCCATTAGCCCATTAGCTAATTTAAGGTTTCTACTTGCATCACAGCAGAAGGATGCCTTAAGAAGTAATGCTCATAAAGCATAAAACCACCATTTCTGCAGCCTTTGTTTTTGTCTGGAAAATGTCTCAGGTCTTAGGAACACCACAGAGGGTTTGAGAAAAGGGAAAAAATTTGACACTGGTCAAAAAATTACTTCAGTACCTCACAGTCACAGTTAAGTCACAAAGACAGGAATATTCACGTTCTACATGAGTTTCCTTTGTTCTCTAAGTTTTTTATGAGGCAATAGTAGCTCTTACTTTTGACAGGACCTGGAATAATACATTGCCTAATAAATGTAGAAGCTAGTAAATTAATGGGAGTTATTATCATAAAAAAAAGACAATTAAAAAGCAAATGCCCTAAAAGCAAAAAATCTGATATTGCACATGTCTTATCCAAAGAACATGAAGCACCACATTCCTTCCAAATCATATTGTAACTAATTGTCTTTTAACTACTTGGACTTCAAGTCCTTTATTCACTTGTCTTCACTTATCTTGAATAGGTGTATTGATAATATTTGCTACCTTTGCCCTAAGGATGGTTAATGAAAAGTGAAATCATCAACCCCTGGCTTATGAGTCTTGTATTTACAGAATCTTATCTGATAGAAAAGTGGTTTTATAAAACAATTCAAATTTTGTAGGAAAATAACTCTACAGCACAATCTGTTCATGTGAAACAGCTATAAATGTATGAAAACTAGAATGAAAAATATGTCTCTATCCTTGCTTGTGGTTGTGCAGTATTATAGGACTTCATGTTGTGACTTCGAAGAGGCCACTATGTAAGGCAGAACAATGAACCAGTTTTCAAACTCTTATCCTTCCCCTAATATTAAAAACGTCTGCAACTAAAAAATGAGGGTTTTTTAATATAAATTGGGCAAGACACTATCATAAGTCTTTATCTTCCGTTACATGCATGTTTAATATGTCTATTTACATAAGAATATCAACACCTGTGTAAATTAAAAAAAAAATCTTAAATTATAATTTCAAATTACCTGAAACTTGGCAGATACTCTTATTCTACAGGCATATGCTACCTATATGCCAAAACAATGTTCAGCAACAAGTCATTGTACTAGGCTGCTAGATTTCTAATATGCACTGGGTGTTCTGCCACATGTTCCTATTCATAGCACACATGCTTTTCATCATTCCTGCATATTTTTTTTGCAAAGATCCAACTGTTTTACCTAGAAGATAAACCTGGGGGCAGCTCTACAAATAACTTAAGATCTTGTCTCCATTAACAAGACCAATAAGACAGTTTTGCCTCCTGCTGCACTAGAGTCTTCCAACAACACCTCAGCGGGACACGTTCCTTCATGCAATTCCCACACCCTTCCATCTTTTCCGACAATGTCACAAGGAAGAGAAAAGCAGCACACAGCTTCCCCCTCCAAGTCCTTATACACATCCTACACTCACACAGAGACCTGAGCCAAGCACTCCTAACACACAAAGAGGCCAGACCACACTGTCAGCTCCTCAGCCAGCTTCCCAGGGCAGGTGTCTCTTAGAAAACACAACGCTATTGCTCCCTCAGCATGACTTGAAGGGAAAACTAATTTTTCCATACCAACTGAGGCAGAAAATGCCGACAGTCCTTTGGATCTCTCTTTAGATTGTTTCCTTCTATTAATATCCATCTGGTAACCTTTGTACTGGATTTAGGCAGTCACAGTCACAAAGAACGTAATGAACACTTTTGGTGTTTATGAAGAGACTGGCCCAGTATCTCTGAGGTTATTACTAAGGTTAGCATGAAAGACAAGAGCATCAGCAATAAATTAGCAGTGGTAAAAAACAGCTCACTTAAGGAACAACAAGAAACAAAAGAAAGTTGTCCAGAGCAGTGTTAAATCTTTTAAGATTTTGCTAAACTCATCAATTAAACAAACAGGGAGGGCCAAATTACTAAATCTCTAACACTATTACTCTGTGTCTTGTTTCCTGTAGACTGTCAGAGCAGGTGATCCTACTGGTTTCTTCTTGCCTTATAATTTATGAATCAGAAGAAGGAAACACATGATTGCTAAAAGGTATTAATTTGTAGATAATGCTGAATGCTTAGGTCTGACCCACACAAACAATTTGCATATTTTAAAAAGTAACCTAGTATAGTCATATACACTAGTATGATTTGTATTTCCTTTATAGAAAAGGAGAAAAAAAAAAGAAAAAAAAAGCATCTTGCTCTTCAAAGATTTGAAGAAGACACAGAATAATGTGAAGATATAATTTTCAAACTTAAAGAAAAACAAAACAAAAAACCAACAAAGCAACCAAACAAAACCTCCTGAAAACCCAAACAAACAAAAAATCCTACCCCAAATGAAGTTTCATTTTTCTGTTTTTAAATTTTTCCCACAGATGGAAAAGCCTTGCAAAAGACAATAATATTTTGACATTTGACAAGACAGAATAACACATCTAAAACACAACCAAGCAGTAAAGAAAAACTCGACAGAAGTGTATTTCCCAACAGAATTGTTCTCCAGTTACTCGTAGGTCAGAGATGAGAAGCAAATGCCTCCAAACTCAACAGTTCAATCATCATAACTTGGCAGAAAGGCCAAGGATGAAGCCAAATCACTACACACCATAAAAGAAAAAAATACATAACGCAAGCTTATTTTAAAAAAGTGTTCTATATTTTCTGTGTTCATTATGTGGGTAATGCAAAAGATGCTCTGGTAAGACCTGATAGTGCAGTGAACTGACATAATCATCCTTTTGCGTGCCTTGTTCACAGACAAGGTGAATAGAGCACACTGGACTTGTCTGACTGCTTTTGCTTCCACTGTTACAGCACTTATGGAAATTCCCTTGACATACCCATACATAAGAACTAGCTAGACAGGCCTAGAGTCACTGAAAAGGCAAATTTGTAAAACAAACATACACAATCTGCTTTTTCTAAGTCCAAGAGTATTAGTATAAAGGATATTTTTTAATTACAGCTTCTCCCTGAACAGCGCTGTCTGATGAAAGAGATACTAATTAAGCATTCTCCTTCCAGTTTCCCAAAAAGGGAATTAAAAAATGCCATGCATTGATTTACATTAAGAAAATCATGTTGAAGACAAATTCTGGTAAACACCAAGACAGCTTTTGAAAGAAACCTGTCTGATTTATTCTTATGATCAGTATTTAACCTCTGTTTTATCAAGGACTAGATTGTTAGGTTTATGTCTGAACTATTCAAAATCTGTAAAGGTATTTATCAACTGAAAATTCTAATGAAGGTTTTGCTTTTTCTCAGTCAGCACCAACTGTAATCAACAAGAAACAGCTTGTTTCAGAACGTCAACAGAACTTTACTCTGGATGGCTAAGCTCATTGATATTAACCAATACACTGTTTAATTAAATTACATGTCTGTTTCAAATAATTCTGTCACGAGAATAACCAGGGAACATATGTATTATATGGATCCATGTCCTCTGATTGAATCACAACATTACATCTTCTACAATGCTCCTGTGAAATTTTCATCTCTCATATTCCATTTGCTCTCCAAACTCCCATTGGGGCAGGCTTCCCTCACTGTTGTGAAGCTATCCATAGTGCAAGAGATGCTCCATGGAGCCATGGACAAGCCATCTCTGGGAGGCACTGATGGCACTTCTAGGCAGACAGCCACGACTTGGCTGGAAGAAAGTCCTGGCTTCCAGTTACACAAACCTCTCCGTGTCCATCAGGCACACCAGAAAGTTCCCATGTACCATTAGAGTTCAGTTCGGGTCAGAAGAGGGAAGGTTTCAGGGTTAAACCACATACTTAAAAAATACGGTATTCTTAGGACTATCTTTCTTTTGTTTTCTACTGTTGAGATTTCTGTATACTTTTATGTAGGAATACTTTTCCAGAACATTCTAGCATCTCACCCAAGAAGTGATAATAATAGTAGCTCCAAAAGGATTTTAAGAGTAGGAAGAATTTAAATTAGAAGCCAATTCATTATACTCAGATTTATTAAAGGAAGTTCAAACTACTATATCCATTTTCCCTATAACAAATTTAGGACTTAGCACTGATACTTAAAAAATATCATTTTTAGGTGTACCTCAAAAACAAAGTAAACACTTCGTACAGAAATTGACATCTGATTAATAGCTCTAATAAAACATGTAATTATCATATAAACTCCTCTCTTCCAAGCATGCATGAAAAGAAAATGCCAACAAACCCAACAGTAAAAGCACGGCAAGTTGTTTCACGTATCAAATCTATCTCCTGTGAGAAGTGGAATTCTGTTCATAAGTCTACAACAAATGTCATACAGGAATTTGGCCCAGCAGCCTGGAGAGGAAAAACTGACAAGGCACTGTTCCCAAATGCATGCAAGAAGGCAACCAGGAAAAAATAAAGAACTCTACCTACTACTGCTTCAGTTACGTGTATCTTGAGCAGCTCTTAAAACAACCACAGCTATTAAGTACCAGCATTCACCAAAGTAACTTTTAATTTACTCACTCACTCTCTCAAGGTGAGATTTCAGGCCAAACCAATATGCACAGAATTACCTCAAAAAATTGAATTTTCTAGAAAGAGTCAGATTACATGGTACATTTAATACTACACTAATTTAAATACTACACTAATTTGAAATAGTCTAGTTAAAGTTTTTTTCTAGTTCCAATCCCCCCTACCATGGGCAGAGACAACATATATATAGATACATATTAAAATCAAAAAGAAACAAAAATATCTACATTTTCTCTCCCACCTCAAACAGGGAATTTTATATTCGTGTATGTCTGCCAAAAGCAGAACAATTTTGTCAGATACATAAAAAATAGTCAGACTAATCTAGTTCCTTATTGACAAAAAAACAAACTGTATTTGTTCTACAACCAACCATCTTACTGCCTTGAGAGAAATGATGGTTTTTTTTAAATTCTGGAACATACTCTGGAACACTATAATCAAGTACTAAGAGAATTGAGGGTATATACATTTTTATTTAACTACATTGTTTCAATGCTTAACACTTCACATTGTTTCAGTAAATTAAGCAACAGGAACAGCATTCCTTCATTCCTTGACTTTACACAGGACTATTTTAGTCTACCCATCATTTAATAAAATAGATTATATGTGGTTTTGATTTTTCCATACTTACTTGGACATTAATAACTACATTCTAAACCAGTCTAGTTAGAAGAGAGACTCTTTTATTATATCTATCTATACACACATATAAAGCCATTTCCTTAGCTCTAAGCTATGCCTCATCTGACATAGTTTTCAACTTTTTTTTGAGGGAGGAAAACAAAATTCACAGTGGGTAGCCTGTTAAATTCTTTTTTTATACATTATTTAAAACATAGTAGAAGTCAAATTATAGAGATCAAAAGCTTTAAAATTTCACAATGACCACAGTTAATGAATTTGCAAAGGTTCAAAGAAAAAAATTCTCTGAGAGGTTCTCAAGAGAAATTCCAGGAGCCATCACTGAATGCAACACTGTCTGTTGAATAAGGCTGAATCAAAGATATGTGAACTTTCTGATTCTCCTCAAATATGCATCTCTCCTGGTGCCATCCAAATGTTCCTCCAAACAAATTTAGTTCCTACCAAACCTCTTCTAATGACATGCAACACCACAGCCCCAGTATCAGTCTACAGCTTATAGATAATGTGACAATACACACAGAACTACTGCATGCAACAATCAGTTTTACATAATTTTCACTTCATTTACGATGTTAAACCTAAACCAGTTATCAGTATCTTCACATTCTAAACACAGTGGCTCAAAATATTGAGTGATTCTGCCTCCAAAACTAACAAAATCATTACTATTCCTGCACAATGACCTGTAACAAATCCACAGAATCACAGAATGGGTAAAGTTGGAACCTGAGGACAACAGCGGCTCATCTGGTCCAACCTCCCTGCTCAGCCACAGTAATCTGACAGCATATGGCACAGGTTTGTGTCCAGGAAGTTCTTGAGTATCTCCAATGAGGGAGACTCCACACTCTCTTTGGGTAATCTGTCCCAGTGCACAATCACCTGCACAGTAAAGAAGTTCTTCCCCATGCTCCAGTGTAACTTCATGGGTTACAGTCTCTCCCCATTGCCTCTTGTCCTACTGCTCAGCACTGCTGAGAAGAGCCTGGTCCATCCTCTTGAAACCTGTCCTTTAGATATTTATACACATATATTACATACACATATATTATTTAGATATTTACACATATATGTTATAAAAATCAATACATCTTTATATATTTAGATATTTAATGATGAGGTCCCCTCTCAGTTGTCTCTTCTCAAGGCTCAACAACCCCAGCTCCCTCAGTCTTTCATCATAAGAAAGATGTTCCTGACTCCTCATCATCTTTGTAGCCTCCAATGGACCCACCCCAGGAGCTCCATGTCTCTCTTGCCTTGAGGAGNTTACATACACATATATTATTTAGATATTTACACATATATGTTATAAAAATCAATACATCTTTATATATTTAGATATTTAATGATGAGGTCCCCTCTCAGTTGTCTCTTCTCAAGGCTCAACAACCCCAGCTCCCTCAGTCTTTCATCATAAGAAAGATGTTCCTGACTCCTCATCATCTTTGTAGCCTCCAATGGACCCACCCCAGGAGCTCCATGTCTCTCTTGCCTTGAGGAGCTCAGAACTGGACACAGTATTCCAGGTGAGGCCTCACTAGGACACAGTAGAGGGGACAGGATCACCTTCCATGACCTGCTGGCAGTGCTCTTCCAGGATCCCAGTGGCCTTCTTGGCCACCAGGACACTCTTCTGGCCCATGGACAGTTTGTTGTCCACCAGGACCCGCAGGTTCTTCTCTGCAGAGCTGCCCCCCAGCAGGTCAGCTCCAGGCTGTGCTGGTGCCTGGGGTTGTTCCTCCCCAGGAGGAGGACCCTGCCCTTGCCTTTGTTGACTTTCAGATGGTTCTTCTATTCCCAAATTTATCAGGAACCTCCGACGAAATCCACTTTTCTGACCATCATTTCCAGCTTTGACAAAGAGCTACTAGACACAAGCCCATCTATCCATATGTGCAGCTGCACAAGTTGGTACTCAGCTTACCACTGGCAAAAGTTGGAAGCTCTCTGACAAGAGGTGCAGCAGAAAAGGCAACTATCAACAACTGCATGGGTGAGCTCCTGTGTGCTCAAAAACACTTGAGAAGGATGAGTCGAAGTCTAATAGAGCAAGAAGTGTAATGACTGCAGAACACCAATGGCAGATGTAAGCCAAATACAACAGAGTGAATGAATGTCTGCGTGCTGTGCCTAGACCATGTGGCATGTCCGAACAACCACAGCTCATGAAGGTATGACTGAACTACTATCCTTTAAATTCTCTGAGTAAGAAAAACAAAGACTGTCTCGTACCATGTCACAGCAGATACTAACCATGACGGTGGGGAAAAAAATAACAATTACAGCTTTTTTCAGCATATTCCAGCATTTGCCTAATCTTTTTTTAAAATTTTGTTCGTTTATCTACTTTCCTCAGGCTTTCTAAAATAAGATCCTTTGGTCACCTCTTAATGATCTTGACATACTTCTAAGAAAACAACATTTTATCAGAGTGAAAACGAAGCAAAAATTAACAGTACAACCAGATGAATCCCTGCCAGTCTGGCTGAAGCTAAGAAATAATATTAGCTCTTCAGACTGTAAGTAGAACTTGAAATACATTAATTGCCTGAAGATTAGTCAATTAAACTAACCAAAATAAAAACAATACATTCAATTTGATGGAGAGACTGTAAAACTATCCTCCTAATAGACAGCCTTTACTGTGAATGAAAGAAAATAAAATTACCAAGATACATTTACTAGGTAGTACAGCAAACAATGGGATCATCGGTCCAGCAGATTAACTTCTAATAAAACATATTCAATGACAGTGTGTGTGCACGCACAGATAGTCTGCACAGACGAGCTTCTTAATCCCTCCAGTGCTGGGATAACTATCTTCTCTAAACTTACTCAACATCTGTTAGAATAGCTCCTCTCTCTTTCATGTAGGAACCAAGGTGAATGAAGAGAGTTGAAAATCAAGAAATGGTGAAGCTCTTCAAATTACCACATCCCAAATATATATTAAAAAAACATAAATACATCAAAAATATATACTATTTTAACTAAGTTTGAGTTGATGTTTACTCTTACGCAGAAGTAAAATAACTCCATTGGAGCACAGTTTCAGCTGCCATCAACATAATAAAACATTTTTTTTTTATATTATCAACAGGACCACTCTGAACAGCTGTTGTTAAATAAAACAATTCATTTATAATATATTTTTAGTATACCGTGTTGACAAAGTTAAAAAAATCAAAAGCAAGAGTTTACATCATAATTTTAACATCACTGCGCTTATTCAAAATATCTGCTTTTCCAGGCAGCATGCTGTCCCAAAACTAACAGAATTACAACAAAGTTTGACTACTCTGTTCTCTCTGTTTCCAACAAAAGTTACAATTTTCCATTGTTTTTAAGGCTTCAGAAAGGTTATGAACTGTCATAACACATATCTGATGACTATTTTAATCTATCATGAAAGACTCACGACCACTTCAGTGACTGTAAACAAATAAAATGAAGTTTAAACACAAATCAGCTACGAGTCTACTTTGGTTCAGAGGCAACTGAGCAAGCATTCATGAATTTCATGCCTTTAGGGAAAAAAAATCCCACTCTGACTCAAGGAAGAACAATTGTACTAACATTATTCCAGTGCAACTACCATAAAAAAAGCAAGAGAAAAGGACATGCACAAAAAGGATCACTGGCTTGTTCGTTTTGTAAAAGATAAACAGAGAAAACGAGACACAAAGAGTGCAAGTGTCAGAGAACCAAATACGTCTCAAAACAAAGCAGAAAGTAGTGATTTTCCTATGTGAAAAGAAATGTACCATGTTTATCCATCTGTAAATCTAGACAGCAATTTCCACGAATAATGTCTACACAGAGGCAGAGACCCTCTCTCACTCTAGTTCTCTATATGGTGGCACACATATTTCTTCACTGTAAAAGCACACAGTACAATCCATGGCACTTACAGTCTCATGGATTTGAATAACAAATGCCTCCAATTTATAACTGAAGATAATTTTTCTACCCGTCAGTCCCGAAAACTGACTCCACTTCAGGAGTGTGTTACTTCTTTTTCAGGTATCACTCCCAAAGAGCTGCTGCAACTGAAATTCAGCTAAGTCAACCCCTAGGACACTCCTCCTGAAGGGAGCTATCTCTTCATTCTTTACTTCTTAGAACCTCAAAGAGAGATATATGATTACATTAAGTAAATTTGTACAAAGACACAGAATTCATAGTACTAGCAGACAATCCTTGTTATCCCAGGTGCTAAGAAAGAATGGTAGTGCTCACAAAAACACTAGGGTCTAGCACACCACAAAATCTGGTAGCCGAGGTAAAAATAATTGAACAGGCAAAAGCAACATAACTGAGAGGCAAAAATGTCCAACCAAACCATAAAATTTTTGCTCTTACATTGGCAAGGTGTACCAAAAGCCAGCTGTGAGTACAACCAAAAATGCTTCTTCAGAAGTTTTCTTGAAGCACCCTAGGCATGCACCAGGCTAGCCAAGTTTCACAGTGTAACTATTAAGAAAAAAACTCTCTTGAATTAGTGGACCCAAAACTTTCACTTAAACCCATTAGGAGATTCAGATGACGAGCTAAAATGCCTTCAAATCTCACTCCTTAACCTACTCTTCAGGCATCTAAAATGCCTGGGAAGCTACACAACATGTGAGTGGCTACCAGCAGAACTCTCAGAAAGAAAGGGAAGGCATCCTGTGGCAACTTAAGCTAAGTAAGCAGCTAGCCACCCAGTTTTAGCATGCAGCTACAGCTACAGCTGACTGAGCCTGTGAAGATAACGCAGGTGAGACATGGCAGAGCACACGTAAGCCTGGCTAGTACCTTAACTGATCCAAACCCATTTCTACAGTAGAGTTAGGTGACTCTGCGCTGTCCATGCTGGGGTTTATGCTTCTGACAGTTTTACTGCTCCCTAAGTTTTATATCTTACATTAGTAAATGAATTATGAGTATGGAGGGCAGAGGGCAGGTCCAGCTTTAAGAAGAGAGCTCAAAAAGCATGTGGACAGCCTTCTCCAGGAGACATCAACAGAGCAGATTCTGACTTCCCACCACTCAGAAGACAGAACCTGATAAAGGAGGGTTATCTGGGCCCATTAAGAGTAAGCAGCCTTGAAATTCTGCTGCTGGCTTTTTCACTTCACAGTGCTGTGACACACTGATTTGGCTACAGAAGTGGCATTAAATATTTAATATCTCTATAATACATGAAAAGTAACTGCCTATATGGCATGTACTACTCACTGACATACCATACATATGATGTGCTGAGACAATATTCAGTGCTGCTTTAAGAAGTCTTTCAAACATGAAACAAACCCAGTAGAGCATTGAATATGTTTGAAAAGCAGGAAGGCATTCAAACATATAAAAGAAATAAACCAATGGTACATATTCATTTCATGCTTTTTGTGAGAGCTATGAAATTTCTCTCCTTCTCAACCTGACACATAGCCATACATTTATAAAAAGTATTTATCAGTCTTCACACAGTTACAAACCAAATTTGAGTAAGAACAGTGAAGACAATTAAAAAAAAAACTTCTACACATCTCAGCAGAAAAATCTTTAATCTGGATTATCAGTTAATGGTGTGTTAGAGTGAAAAATCATTTACAAGAGATGGAAAATAATGATAAAATAACTTAGCACTTTCAGCCACCCCAAGTAGGAGACACAAAGAATGGATATTTTCTGCAGGGACAATTTTACATTGATGTCAAACAGGCCACTTGTTTTTCCTATTTTAAACTTTCTGCCATTAAAGAGATGGTAATTTTCTTCCTTTTGAAAAAAAAATTCTGACCATAAATACTTACAGCTTAGTAAAAGCCAACTTTGCTAAACCTCTATCCTGCTTGCTTTGTGCCACCTTTTCAGCCAACAGAAGACACATTTTACACACATTCTCCAAAGATAAAACATAAGCCAATATTCAAGGTAGTTTCAGTCAGAAATACGTCATAATTTAACACCACACTTGGTATGTCTCAAATTGGCATACAAGGTACTAGCGTACAAAGTTATAAACTTCTACACATTTTTTCTTTTCCTTGTGATAGGGACATATATTTAATGGAAAGGGCCACCACGGCACAAACAATGAACATGATGTGAAAGGCTATCAGTCTTTTGCCCACTGATGGCACAACTCTTTAACTTTTACTCAGCGTTTACTATTTCCAAGCCTTTTTTGCCCCCCTCCCAACAATAATGAAAATGCTACGAAAACAAAAAAACCCACTCCTGTACTAACAAATGTCAAACCAGCATTTTTAAAAAAGGTACTTGTACTTATGTAAACCTGTCCCTTTAAGAACCGAACAAAATAGGCTATCTTGAGCTGTCCATAGAAAGAAAATCTGTTTCCAATAAAAGGTCAAATACTTGAGAGCAAGCTGGAAATCTCTTTAAGGGGGAAAAAAGGAGGAGGGTAGAAAGGCTGCACAAAAGATCAGATCTTATAAAGGGAGGCAGAGTACTATGGGCCTCGCAAGGAGAGGCTCTCGGCTCTCGCAGCTCCAGATCAGCACAAGCCAGGAGGCCGCGGGTCCCGACGCCCTCCCCGGGCCCGCACCTGGAGCGGCCGGCCGGCCTTACCTCTGAGTGCGGCGGAGCCGGCTGCCTCGCCGCAGGTGGGGCAGCGTGAAGTTGGAAAGGAGCGTCCAAAAACTGGGATCCGACATATCCATTTCTCTGCGTTTGAAAGCTTAATAACTCAGTGCCATAGTACGACGAGGAAGAGAAGAAAGGGACAGCAGCCCTAGGAGAGAGAGCGGGAGGGCAGCCAGCCTCCGAGGGGGCGGAAGGAAAGCAGAGATAGCAGCAACCCGAACTGGCAGAAACTTTTCCGTGAGGCTGCTCCGCCGGTGCCGCCCCGCCCCGGCCATTGGCGGCCGCGCAGAGGACGCGCCGCTCCGCCCGCCCACCGCGGGACAGAGACC
>VZTB01018233.1:80791-128372 GCA_013397245.1 Thryothorus ludovicianus
GCTTCAAAGTATAGGCCTCATACTGAAAAAGATGAGTAAATTTGTGAACCAGGAAAAAAAGAGGTTGCTTTAAAGGCCCTTCTCTGTTTTCATGGGCTAGGAAGATTATGAAATCACATCTTTTAGCAACAAAGAAATGTTTCTCACTTCATCAACATCTTGGAAAAATGACAGATTAGAACTGAGCTAACATAACCCTTGAGAAAAGTTTGTTTTGGTTTAGTTTTGCCTTTTTAGTCAGATAATTATTATCCAATGACTAATGAAAGAACTGGTGAGGCTGCTCATTCAATTATTGCTATTTTCAAAGTGTCTTGAAATAGCTGGACGTTATTACAATGGTTGAACAAAGTTGTCATGCCATAAAGCTGTCATGCCGTGAAAAGGACAAACAGGATATTAGAGTTCAGGTATGGTAGCTTACTTAGTATCACATGAGACAGTCCACCCAAAAATTGTTTCAAGTGAGATTTCAAGTCTGGACAATTACCATCTCACCTATTTCCTAACAATGCTGTAATAAGTTCACTACCACAAGAAAAATTTATATGTAAGGGAAACATTAAAATTCATCTATAGATTTGAAAAAGTAACTGCACATTAAACATTTCTAGTAGATCATACAGGCTTATGTTTTTCATTTAACACACGTAAAACTGCTACCAATGAGTTGGAAAAAAAATATTATACCCTTTCTAGCAAATAAGACATGAGAGGTAAGTAACCACAGGAACAGGATAATTTATCATTGGATAAAGTAGCCTTATTTGAACATGCATTATAGCCTCGCTAGCAACCAAGTCATACCAAAGGACAAAAAACTAATATCCCCAGTCATAATATACATACATATTGCAGAATCTGGAAGGCAGATATCAGGCAAACAATTTAGGTACTATCATAGATCAATAGCTAAGTAAGAGCTTTTTATGTAATGTATAGATAAAAGAATAAATGTCCCTCGGTTTTACAAGCAGGAAAATCTCCCATGTGAGCAAGGATATAACTGAGCACTGAGGGGCTAAAATGCAGTTGGTTGTGGCATTTCCCAAAGGTTGCAAGATAGGAGGAGTTCAAGAAAAAAAATATAATCTGAACTATAGTGTGGAGATTGAGAAAAATAATTTATTTCATTTGGTCAAGTCTATCAGAGAACCTTTGTTATTCAGTATGCATTTCCCAGCAGGAAGAGATTTTCATGAGAAAACAGAGTGTAAGAACAGTAAACTCTATCATGTCCTCTCTTCACATATACAGTATGGGGTTCAATCTGCAGAGTCAGAAAAAAAGGGCAGTTTTAAATTCTTCTCTCTTATCCATTGTAACACAGGGATTTTCCATTACTGTAAATCCTGTATGTCATATGCCTTTCTAACAAAAAAAAAATAATCACACTTCAAACAAACACTAGTGGATGGATTCAAAAGCCCTAAGCAGTAGATGAAGTCTACAGCCTGTTTTCTACAGGTTATCAAACTAAAAGATCTCACTGGTATATTCAGTGCTTAAGATGTCCTAATTAATTATCATCACTACACTTAATGACAATAATTGATATCTTGCTCCCCCTGGTGGTTGCCGTTGATGTTTATCACCTTCCAGTCAGGATTTTCACTGGCGCACTCAGTGTAACGAGTCGAAGAAATCACAGCACAAAAGAATATCTTGTGGGTGTACAATATATGTCTGCCAAACTTCTAAGTTTTCTTAGCTATGTTTATAAATACACATAAACACTATTACTCGAACCAGTTTTGTAGTAAGTACAAAATCTTAAAAAAAAATCTCCCACTGCTCTAGTTTATTATAGCCCATCTAACAATAACACATTTAGGGAAAGCAACAGCCCCAGCATCTCCCTCCATTTCTGAAAGGTTCTAAAATTATGCACAATATATTTGAAAGTTAAATATATTGTCTATCCAGCTGCATCAGGCGTCAGAAATCATATCAAGCAACACTATTTTTAATCAAGCATTTTGCTCTGTCGTGGAATAAGCCAGCCACGCTACCAGCCATGCTGCCTATTTACTCTGGCCTAGAGATTAGCTTCTCCTTCTGAGCTAATATAGCAAACCAGCTAATGAGAAAGTGTAAAAGAACCATTTCCCTTTTTTATCACTAATTTTCATTCATCTTGGCAAGTAGAGAGCATTACTACATTTCAGAAGGGCTGCTTTATGTAGTAAGGAAGTCCAGAGATGGTCAGAAAACATTAAAAAAAATATATTGTAGTTTTACAGATACCATTATGCTTTGACCTTGACTACATTACCACAAATGCAAGAGGGTGGGGAAAGGAATACTGTATTAAAAAGTATTAGTATTATTCTATCCTACTTTCTTTGTTCTTCAAGTACCTTTTTGCCAGTATTTAACAGCATCCCAAGAGGATCACATTTTTTCAAGTCATTAATTAGTCATTTTTGTGGCTGCAGTACCAGTGATAAAAATATGAAGGCAACATGTTATCCAACAGATAAGAAAAGAGTCATAATTAAGTTTTCCTTAGTTCTGGGCATTCATGTGAAACAATCACCACTTAAGATTTATTTCAGTGCACTTGTTTAGACCACTCCACATATTGAGATGTTCTCCTGATGTCACACACATCCATTTGTATTCTATCAAGCATCTTTTTAAGTCAACAGCCATAGCCTATATGGGAAATGGCATTATTAAGGGTAAAGGTGCATTTCTTAAATAATTCTTAAGAAAATGTGGATACAATCATTCTTCTAAAACAGTTATGTACTTAGATACTGCCATCCATTCTAGATCACAGCTGCAATCAACTAAGCTGCATTTTTTGAGGAAAAAAGTTTAATTTAATTAATTCAATTATAGAAAACCTTTTTTTTAAGAGAAGCTTTTTTTGGTTTTTACACTAGAAAGTTAAGATTTTGTTTCTGACATTTTGAAATAACATAAATCTGTATAAATCAGACTAACAGCACACAAACTTTCTCTACCTTTTAAATATGAAAATATTTATAAACTACTTTCCCTTATTACAGGAAACACACTACATAAATGAAACATATATGTAACAAAAATGAAACATATATGTAATAAAAAATACTGTTCAGCTTTTTTAAGTTTATCTGGGNNNCTTTTTTAAGTTTATCTGGGTTTGTTTCATTTTCATAAATTTCTAATTGTGGAAAACAGAGTCCAAAACCCACAGTCTACAAAAGGCATTTTACGTGGGGCATTTTATCCTGCCCCCACAGCTTTCTGGTTTGAAGAACCCCAAACACAATATACTCCTCTGACAGAAATGCTACCCATTATACAGAGCCATTTCTTCATGCTCAAATCTGCCCTGGGACATCCATACTCACAGATTTGAGTAACACACTTCAAGATTCTCTATTTTTAGTCAAATGAACTAGAGAAAGAAATCAAGCCCAAGTTTTGTTTGACAGCTTTTAATCTTGATAGGTTTGGGAAACATGTCATCAGGAGTCGTAAGTTTCCTCATTCTTAAAACACCTTTGGGGATTCAGGGGAGGTTTAATGAAGGTCAGCACAGTGAAGCTCTCCAGTATGTCAATCAAAGTCTGAACAGATCAATTCCTGTGATACTGAATTGAAAAGCATTTATTCAGTATAAATGCAGTCTTCAGCGAGACAGGAAACTTCATCAGCTCTAGTATTTACATACTGACTCTCCTAAATTAATCACCCAATCAGCAGAAGACTGGTAATTACAGATCCATTATAGGTCTCTGTCAGAGCAAGGACATTATAGGTTCCTCCTCAGAACCAGCAAGTACTCTGTTTACTTCATGTATTTTAAACATGCTATTTTCTTTAAAATCATGATTTAAATGACAGTGAATAAAAACCAAGTGCCAAAAATTCAGAGCTTTGCAATATATATACACCCAAGTAGTTGCATTTCCTGAGCTTTCCCTGCACTCATCTGGCTTCATGCTTCAGTTAATCCGTGTGATGGATCTCCTGTCAGCAGAGCGGTGTGAGATGGAGCACCCCATGCAGTGCAAGCTGGCAAATTGGAACTCTGGTACACAGAAAGTTGAAAGGGAAGACATTATCTTCAGAAGAGTATTATGTAGCCTGCCCATTAATGCTACCCTTGGTATTTCAATGACCTGAGCACACAGCATTGCAAGTTTATAACATCCTTAAATCACTTTACAGGTCACCCTTACTGCTCTCCTCCTCAAAAGGCTAAATAATAAACAATAATAGGTGTCCTTCAGCACACACCTCCAATATAAATCTGAATTTCTGAGCAACCATAATTACACATACTCTTATGTCTGTGAGGTTTACTAACAGTTAACTATCAGACATGCAGATGATATGGTGGCAAAACAGACCATTGGAAGCAGCAGAATTAATTACATAGAGAGAAGGGAACTTTACAGAAACAAAATTAAAAGCAAGTATCTAGAATTGCAAGACTAGTAGAGATTATTTTTAGCTAGTTATGCTTATAAAAATGACACAAAATTAAGGACAAAATACAAAAAATTACCTCATGACTAAGGTGCTTCAGGGCCTAAGCCCTTGTATCATCTACTTATTTAATCTGTTTGCACTTCAGCTCTCCACCTATAAAGCAAAGATATTTCTACTTCTTGATAATGCAGTGAAGATAATTCCAGAAACACCTGCATCAAATATTCAGATACTTAAAAAAAAGAGGAAATACAGAAGTACACAGTAATAAGGAGATCTTCTTTGGGCTGACCACTCTTCAGATAGTAGAGTATTAGGTACTGAACGATTTGTACAATTCCTGCCTCTCTATAAGCAAAGACCATATATGCATAAGTTGAAATTAATTTAGATGTGACAAGAAACAGTCTTAAATCTCTATGATACACACATCAGGGAGAATGACAAGAATCAGGGAGGACACCATGGTAAGTCACAGAATTTCACCCTCCACTTCCTAAGATAGGCAAACACATTTTGGTTTACTTTTGTAGGACTGAGTGCACATCAGCCCTCTCTAACAGGGAAGCTACAGTCAGTACCTGATTGTCACCAAGACTGTCAAACCTACACAAACCAAGAAGAAGAGGATCAGTACAACCCCCAAGTTTTGGGCCTTCAGCATTCTGAAAAATTCTATCATAGTACAAACAAGGTGATTAACCGTTCAGCTTTCAAGTAACAGTCTAAACCGCTAAGTGTCCTAATTTCTCAGATACCAGACAACCTCATTATTCCATTCAAATAACTGCAGAGTATACCATTTTATGGAACTATCAATATCCTGATACAAAAGAGACATAAATACTTATCACTGGAAATATACACTCTTCCTATACCGGCAAAAAAGAACTCTAAATCTACCTCAAAACCCTTCAGCCTCTCCTTTGACCATCTCCAGTTACATCTGGACACAGCTTATTACAGATTTTAATGAGCCTGAACTATATAAATGTATATGATTTGTTTCTTTTAAATCATCATACTCATTTATCTCTGTATTTTGCTTCTCTGGTAGTGGGCTTGGATATTTAAAAAAAATGTGCAATAATTCAATTCTGCAAAATTTAGTAATAACCCTAATAACCATGCTAATATTGACAAAATATTATCTCAGCCTATTCTATATTCTGCTGTTCCTCTTGCACACTTCTACATACTCACAAGAGGAGCAGATTTCATCAGTCCAGTGGCAGACTGCACGGGAAGAGCCTAAATGTTCTCTTGGCAAAGAAACAGGAGTATGAAGGTGAAGCTGGAACGTACCAGGCTGCTCATAATGAAGGACTGGCTTCAGCTGATAAATATGTACACCAGCACTTGCCATCATCCCCTTCTCTCAGGTATTACACCAACTTCCAGAAACATTTCTAGGTTTTATCAGCTGGGGAAGCGACAAAGCATTTATAGCCTTCCCAAACTCAGCATGTGTTCCTATGTACTTGCCAAAAAAACTACGGCAACCAGTCTACAACTTCTAAAACATGACAAGAACTCCTTCCAGTGTTGTGGCTGCACTTCGCAGTCCCACAGACACGTCTTTTACAGCGCTTTTGTTGTGTGAAAGTTTAGGCCTGTTTCTGTCACCATTTACCTTTCTATCAATTTGAAAAATTCCCTTCCTAGCCAAGCAGTATCATGCCATCTCCCATCCAAGAACTCCTCCTGGAGCAAGCCCTTCTCTCCTCTTCCAAGACACACATTTTGGCCGTCAGACACACTAATGTTTTGCTAGGTAACCCTGAGGCTCTAACCTCCCATGGGTTTTGCTCTGCTGAAATGTTACTGTGCTCGAGCTGCGAACTGCAAACCACCTTCTCTTTTCCAGCCCAACCAGAGTCTTGCTCATCTCTTTCTGAAGAGTAGAAAAAGCAGCTTCCATCACTCATGAGCATGAGGGGTGCATGATTCTGCTCTATGGTAGCAGCTTTCGTATTGCTATGAAAAAATTTAACAAGTCTGGGTCATTCCCTCTCACAAGTCTGTAACATTACCAAGCAGTTTGCCACAGAGTGCCCTGTGGATTTGAGCATCAGACTGTTCTAGGACAAGATCAGCACATCATCATGCTTATCAAAGCCAGATATGACAACATACACCCAAGAAGTACAGAATCACATGAATACTGACATTGTTATAACACCACACAGGGAGCAGCTACCACAAACTGACAAACACACTAGTGTGTGAGAGCTGGCTTACCAGGAAATGGAGACAAGGACACCTTCAAGTTGGGAGGGATGAGTCCAACATAAGGTTCTCCAATGTTTTCTGCTTCCCATCACTATGTTCTTCTAGCCCAGGAGGAGCTCCCAATACTTTCAAAGAAAAGTGGTGTCCCAGAAGTAGGTGGAAGCATTTCCACAAAGATGTTCAACACTCAATATACATTCACTGTATTCACTCTGTGCACTTACAAGAGCCCAGCTGCATCTCATCTCATACCGGAGGACAGAGACACTGGGGTAGCTGATCAGACTGTGACCCCAAATCATGCCATGAGATATCCCACTCCCACAGCATCCAGGGAAACTGCTCACCTGCTACAAGCCATGAGACTATTTGCTGAACAGCTCTTCCAGTCAGGAGCACTGGCCTTCCCTGTGCAAACCACTGATGCATCTCATGGATCAAGATGACAAACTAGCCACAACTGGCTTCAGGGAAAGAACTGTACAGTCTCAAATACTGCAGTTTAGTGACATTCTCCAGCTTTTTACACCTGCAAGGCATTGCCTCTAGGAACCTACACATGTACTTTCGTTCTAAAATGGTTAGTGGCAAGCAAGAGTAGAAACAAGATCTCTGAAAAACAAAAGGACCAAGAAGGGGCTCAGTCTCATGCTTTTTCATTCCTATTTACCACTTTGTTTCTACAACATTCATTTTTAAAAGTTTTTCAGAACTCTGTGGCTGTGAAGCTGTCGCTTCTATAGTGCTCAAGAACAAGCTTTTACCAAAGCAAGACACCCAAAGGGATCACCAAGTTTCAGAACAAAGCAGTTCAGTCAACACAGCAGTGGAAACAAGTTGTGTTGTGTACAACAAAAATAATGAAGCCCTCACAAAAGGCCACTGCAGGGACAGCAGTGTGTTTCCAACATACACCTCCTTCTTCTGCATTCCTTACTTAAAATCTTTGAGAGTCTCAAAGCATTTCCTCTGCTGGAGCTGGTAGGGAAGGCTGATGCGCACACTGCTGGTTTTTGTTCTACATCTATTTTTATCAAGGTGCGATAAAATGATGCAGATGCAACATAATGCTGCAGCATTGGCACTGAGCAAGATTGAGAATTTCCATCTCAAGACTATAGCTGCAGGATTTTTTCTTCGGCATCTCACTCAAGGACTAGCTGAAATTTGTCACTGTACTGCAAAAGACTGCAGAATTTGTGAGTTTTGGTGGAATTACCTCAAAAAATACCTCAGCAGAAAGCAAACCACTGACATCCCTATCTGACAAAGAAAAATACAGGACAATTGGCAGACTAACCTACCAGTTTCTTCATATCTGCAAGAACTGATTGGCAACTGATTACACACAGTCCCATTTTGCACAGTAAGTGGACCCTGAACTCTAGATGGACTAAATGCGTTGTTATCAAATCAAATTAAGCGAATTTTGAAGCCATACTACAAAAGTCTGAATTGTACACACAGGCTGAGGGCAGCTGAGGCTCAGCACGTTTCAATCATTACTGGCTGATAAGCCACCTGACAGGCAAAGCGAGGAGTCAACAGGAACAGTCATACAGCAACTTATGATGGCTGATAGCAGGTAACTTGCATGTACATAAAACTGTAGTATAACAGCATAGAAAGAGACCAGACTGTCCATTTTCCAGTCCATTTTAAGACTCACCTTAAGAGTTATTTTGGTATGCAGAACGCAGATCAATTGGTCAAATTTTAACTACCTCCTTGAACTGCAGTGATTTCTTAACACCACAGTGTGCAGTACTCACCTCACCTAATCTCTGTGTGGCCCCAAAGAGAGCTCCCTGTCATCCTCCCTTCTTTCATACAATTTCTAATTTAGGTGTAGTATATTTTCTTAAAGTATTAACAGCTTATGCTGTTGAAGTTTTTTAAATTTAAAAAGTAGGGAAAAAAATCTGCAGAATAATGTCGGGTTTTGATTTCAAAATGAGACTATACCAGGTCATTTGTGTTTAAACCTGTACAGCAAAAACATTCATAGATTAGCCAATTGACTAAAAAAGGTGAGCAGCACATCAAATTATGGTAAAAGCAAGCATTATTATGAGGGAATATCTCAGTGGGAGATACTTCTAGAATATTTTAATTCTGTGTTTTAGAAAGTAGTAAAGCAGTTCCAGAAATATCCATTCACATCATTCCTAGGACTGCATAGCCTTCAAACTTATAAGACATTTCTTCACACAGTATTTTGAATAAAAAATAAAAACTGTCTTCAGATTCAGCATTCCCCTGTTACAGCATCACTCCAAAATTACTGTAATTTTCAAATTCAAATTCATGTTGCCTCCTCAAAATGCTTAGAAGGCCTAGCATACTTAATTCAAAATTTAACATTCAATGGTAAACACAAAATACAACCTGAAAGGCCAAAAGATTTAATAAAACTAGCACACAAGTACTTTGGGAAAAATTTTATGAGAGTTGAGGGAGAGGAGATCAACAAACTGGCATTTTAAATGATTCAGATGAGCTCTGTGTCTGTAACTTTCAGTGTACCAGAAAAAATAACTGTCACAAGAAGAACTTCCATCGTTTCTTAAGATGCACTTTACACATGAACTGAAAGAAAGAAAGAAAGAAACAAAACAAAATCAAAAACAAACACACACACCCGTCCCCCCACCAAAAAAGCCCCACTCAACAACACAGGATTAAAGCAAAGATCTCTGTTTCTGGTAAGCTTTCTAGAATTCTGTCATCTGTCCCTATAAGTTAAAGGGAAACTCCTGCTCCTTGCTTTACTTATCTAAAAAAATATATACCTAAATCTTTCTGAAGAATAATATCAAGTAGTAGAAGCCACAAATTAAATTGAAAAAGTTATGTGGATAAGACAAAGTCATAGAGAAGAATTCGGTTTGTCCTGGGAGCTTTTAAAAATGTACTTAAAGCCTAATCCTTATGATATGAGAAAATGAAGTTTTATACTCCAGAAGCTTTACAAAATATCATCTTAACAATACAGCCTTACTCTCCCTGATTTAGTAACAGTGTGGGGCAAGTAAAATCACACATTGTTCAGCACGAACTCAAAAAACCTCACATGGAATCCAAAATTCATATCCCTATATCCCTCTTGGATGAAAACTAATAGTGAAGATCCTCAGGGGACCCCATGCTCACTGCCGACAGTTCTGCAGCTCCTGCAGTTCTCAGCTGAACTCTCATTTACACTGGTGCAATGTCATTATGATACTAATATGCTTATGCACATGTAGCATAAGCTACCAGCACTCAACAGCAAAAATCTCTGCTGTGACCCCAGAGAGTTCAGAAAACTTTTTAATATATTTCAAAAGCTGAAGCTAGAATAGCACACTTGAGCACACAAGAGATCATGTCTGCTGACTAAGGGGCTGCTTTTACTTAACCAATCCTCAAAACCCACTTCCACATCACAAAAAACTTACACATACCATGAAATTGTTTTTCACTTTCCATTTTCAAGTTTCAGTGGAAACAGCTCTCCCTTTGACCTGTCACAAGTCTTAATACGGGAGAGTATGGGAAAGATCTGAGCAAAGTTTTATAAGGTTAAGTAGGTAGACCCAAATAGAGTTAAGAGAACAGCAAGGACATAAAAATAACTTCAGTGCAGATAGACTACTTTTGGAGGAGAAAGCTGAAGATTAATTTATTTCACCTTGAGGAACTCGTGCTTCATGGCTGATGTTCATGAATACTAATCAGATTACCTTGAGAGATGAAACAGCAGGTTTTCTTCATTTTAAAGAAAAATTTGAGAAAGAAATTGAGTCAAGTGATTCTTTACCTCATCCACATCAGTCGTTCCCAAGAACTTCCTCTTTCAGGGTAACAAATTAACAGCTTCATTTTACAGTATGACTGTAAGGTCAATGTACTTTGTACTTGTATCAGAAAGCAGAGCTGGAAATAAATTTTAAAGAAAACGTCTGCTTGTGAATCCCTGTGTATGGCGGCCATAACACTGAGGAAAGGAGGGAAAGGGGGCATCCCCTGACATGTACTCCTCATGTGTCTTTTACAAAATCCAAGAAGTAGCAGCTCCATAGTAAAATTACATAGAAGTAAAACTACTCTGAGACCAGGAGGGTCCAAATTTAAGAACTAATTTTTTAAGACAATTTTGCTCTACCTTGAGAGAACCATGTCAAGTCTCTGCCCAAGTCCCTCCTCATCAGGGAGTGAGGTATTAGTCCTTCTTTTTCTGCAGTATTCCCTGTCTACCTAGACTGTATGCTTACACCAGATTTAATCATTAACCAGCATGAGTAACAGCTGTCACCTTGGCTGCTGCTCAGGTCTGAGTGGGCAGCTGGTGCTGCCAAAGGCAGTGAAGCACCAGTCCAAGTACACACTGCCACTGCCTCCCCTCTTGCAGAAAAGCGCTCCCCCACTCCCAAGACAGGCCTGCTCTTGCTCACAGTGGAGATTCAGCTTGGTGCAGCCACAAGATCATGAGCTAAGGAGAAGAGGGCAGGAACATGGGCATGGCAACAGAGTCAAGGACAGAACAGGCCTCTGGTCATCAGTCTGGCTGTGCACGTCCCTGAGGCAGTTCTGGCCCAGCAGCCCCATGGCCACCCCAAGTGTCCCAGCCCAGCCAGCCCACAAAGGCAGCAGAACACACCAACAGGGTCCACATCACTTTCCTCCCGAAACACAGGAATATTGCTAAGTTTAGAAACAAACTATTGCCCTCAGTAATGTAAAAAGCAAACAGCAAACTTAATTCCTACTGTCTAGTACATCTTTCACATGGGTGTATATGCCCCACATGCCCACACAGCATCACACAGAGCCAGAAAACCTTTAAAAGCTATTTAAACATGCTCACTATCAGAACAACAATAAAAAAAACACTAGAAACTTTACTGTTCATTTTTCAACAGAAGCCATCCATTTCATTGATGATTTCATAATACAGACCAATACAGTTGTTAGAAAGTAGCTATTTTAAGCTTTCTGTCATCATCTGATTCTGGGATGCAGAATGTCATGGGGGAAAAATAGGAGATGCAGACAGAGAAAGGAGAAGAATAGGTGCACACTGACTTTTTATTTCTGCATTCGACAACTTGGTATATGAATTTAGACAGCTAAATAAAGTTTCATTAAAAATTTAATAATTGAATTTTTTATCTGTATAAAATTATATTTTAAAGTCTTATTCTCCCTTTGTAATGGTTACTCATTCATTTTATAGATTCAGGTTGCATTTAAAGAAAATGCAAGAGTCAACATTTTTTTGTAATTTCCAAATATAAAATATCAAAAAGTGGCCAAGCTACCTGTGACACTGACATTTGTTTTTATTTCAATTCAGTTGCATAAGATGATGTTTAATCTGTGCCAGTTATAGTTCTAATTGCTGCTCTTGATAACACACACATAATCGTTTGACAACATGACCCCATGTAAAACGCAGTGTTTACAGTGGCATCCTCACAAGCTTCCCAAAAGAGCAGATGACATTATGGAAAGGGATAGATAATAATCCACATTTGCATTCCTGCCAACTCAGTTGTATATATGGACAGGTGAACTGGATTTTCCTCATTTAACAGTCTATAAAAAAATTTAACCATTAAAAAAAAAAGTACATGGGCTTTTTTACGTGACATTTTCTTCTTCAAAGCTTCAGAATGAATCCTGTCTACCTCTTCACCAGTCTTACACTGGTGTCTGTACAGTGCTGACGCTCATGCAATCCCCCTGCTCCTGAGTAAACACTTTCTGGAAAATTCTCTACAGTATTTTCTTTTTTGTAGAAACTAGGAGCTTTCTATCAACTGCCTTAGAGATAATTTTTCCCTCAGCCCAATATCAGTCACATCAGTAAAGCAAAAAGGTTGAATAAAAAGATTTTTCTGTTGACAATCCCCATTCTGTACTCTTCAAGTTCAAATGCATGCTGATATGTATTTTTTAATTTACTACTTCAGTTTCCTTTATTGCTTTTACTAGAAGCTACTACAACTTCTAGCATTTGGTGTTTTCTCCTGGTCTTTTTCAAGTACTTTCCCCATGCCACTTCCCATTACTGTGACAAAGGACTCCAAATTATCCACAGCAAAGACAAACACTAAAATTATGTTAGAGGATCTTAAATAGCTGTGCTCAGTTATTTACATCATCTTCTATCTTTCCTTGCAAATCTGCTGCCTATAATTATTAGTACTAAAACTGCACATACTTTTCTCCCAAACAGCAGCTAGAAGTGTAAAGTGACTCAAACCAAAGATAAAAATGTAACAGCAAATGTATACTTATTTTCCTGAGATTTGAAATACTGCTTCATCCCCCACCCTCTCTCAGAAATAAAGAATGGATAGCTTCACACTGCACTAGCAGGCAGGTATTTCCACTCACAGGATGTTACTGTTTATTCTGAAAAGATCTTCATCATCTAGCTGGCAAAAGGTTCCCTTCAGACTACTACTGTATGTGACAACTTCAATAAGGAGAACTTCAACAAAAACAAGCGCCCAAGGAGCAGCTGTGCAAGTCAAAGGCCATGAGGGCGATGAGCCAGCATGTTAGAGAGAAAGAGAAATACCACAGGAAAACCCTTTCCAGTCATTCTGGTAAGGTTCCCATGTTAACATTTCTGAATATAAACAAAAGTAGTGTCACTGAAGTAATTCCTCTCCTCCCACGTACGGGAGTACTCTGACCGAATGGAACAGGAAATGCTAATTATTTATATACCCTAAAAACCAACACATTTCATCTTTCCACTATGCTAGCTCAAGCTTAAGAGCAACTAATAACTAAAACATTTGATGTTCAATACACCAGCAGTTCTCTACAGCTAGAGTACTCTGTTTCAGATTTAATCAAAACTTTAAACATTTCTTCTCCAGGGAAAAAGTAACCATTCTGGCAGAGCCTTACATAAATTTAAGACAAAAGAACCTAAGAAAAATCCCTATGAACTTTGACATTTTCCAGCCATATCAAGAGATGAAGCTTCACATTAAGCAGTATCACTAATTTCCACTCCATTTCTTCAAAAAGCATCTGAAAAGACTGCTCCCAACATCTTCCATGATAGGATGAAAAGCTCAAACTTGGCACTGTTGGGAGTCTCTGCCACCCAGAGGGGTAAATAAGGTCTGAGCTCTAAAAGCACTGAGGGCTGTGTCTATAGCATGGCTTACACCTCAGCACATCCACACACCTGCAGAGGCCATTCAGCAGGTCATCCAGGTCATACAAAATACAAAATCTGTAAACAGCTTTTTGATTCCACAAACCTGAAATTTTGAAAAAGGGCACACCCTTCACCACAAAGGCAAGTGATTTTTCTGGCTGTATAAAATAAAGACCCAATTAGAAAATGCTAATTTTACCAAGCATTCTACACCAGCTGATGATTTTGCTGGTAATTTTTCAACTAAACATCATAAAAGTGTTTTCACTGAGAAAAAAAAAGTCTATTTATTTAAATCATACTCACAATTGCATAAATAAGGGATTCTCATACTATCTCTTTCCTACTAAAACAAAATATAAAAAAAACTACAATATTTCTTCAGAAACACGTATCAAGTCTTTAGGTTATTGCTCCATTTTTTGGTGTCACATGAAGCCTTGATAGAAGGGCTCTCACCTATTAATTTGGTTTTAACTTTAAAGTATACTGAAGCAGATTAACATATCCAAGCAACCCCCACCTCTGCCACACTCTGTTCAAAGTGGTAAAAAACCACAAATACACTTTATTATGTAATTTAACAAGGTGGTAGTTCTTATTCTCACAGTAACAAGTGAGACCTCTGACCAAAATTAAAAGCAGTTTGGTTTTGGGTTTTTTCTTTAACCATGAGACATTGAAAATTTATTAGTAACTCATTTTAAAAACTACTTTCCCTATGGACCAGAATCTCAATGACTGACACCAATGAGATCCCTGACTAGCAATATATCTTTCTGCATTATAAAGAAAATAATGAAGGAAAAAACATTTTTTTTTATTAGAAACATCCAGCAATTATTATTTATTATAATTTTACATAATAGGAAGGATTACAAAGTATTTTTTATTGCTTCTTGGTTTTCTGATCTCATGAAGATAACTACCTTTCTGACAAGTCCCAAAGAAAATTATTCTCATGAACAAATATGGGAGTAGAAGAAGAGAATGAAAATGATGTTGTATGTGGTTGCTAGGGCTTATCTAGAACATTATTGAAACAGAAGTGAAGCTTAAAATCCTTGTAGTCCTGAGGACAAAACAGTCCTACCAAATTACTGAATATGACTTCGTGTTCTTCTGAATCACTGAAGCACTACTAGCCCTCAGTTAGACAAAAAATAACCATGAGTTTCACAGATCACCCTAATTTCTGAATTTCTTAAACTTCTCACACAGCAGGATATAATCTGAGGTATGATCACAAGAAGCAAACTATAAAATTTCAGATACACTCCTAAGCAGTCAAAGCAACACAGAATTATATATATATCAATATCTTGAGTCTCTGTACTACATCTCAAAATACAAAAATATCCTGTTTTTTTTCCCATAAAATACTTACCTTCAGAAGACCAGGAGTCAAGTAAAATGTATTTTTGATTGCAGAGACATGCTTAGTTTGTTTTTTTCCAATTTTTCTTTTGCAATATGTTTTGATCATTAGGTTTTGGATGCAGAAGAGAACATCAACAATGGAAGTGTACTTGCTTACCTCCAAAAATGAAAAGCGAACAGAGGACTGCATGGACTGCAGGGGCTTGTTGGGGTTGGGCTCAGGCTCCTTGGGGTGAGACTGCAAGTTAAAATAATGTCATCTCTAGTGAACAGAAGGTTTAGCAAGAGTTGCATGTTTTAGTGTAGGAGTTATGAAAGGAGTTTCGGTTAGAACCAAAACATGACCATCCTCTGAATGAAGTGATTGACAGTTGCCACACAGGTTTTGACTTAAGATGAAATTGATTTAAATAAAAATAAATATGAGAACTGGTGTTGATGCATATGCTTGACTACATTAGACTTCTTCCAGGAACAATATCTGTGTACAAAGTCCCAAGAGTGCAGAAACATGTTAATTTTTTTTAGACATCTAACCAAACAGAATATGCAACTGGGGTGCTTTTTCTCTCTTAAAGAATCTTGGGGGAGAGCTTTTTATATGCAAATCAGATTTATTAAAACAAAAGGAAACTAAAACAACTAAAGCTGATGATAAATTTCCATCAGCAATATGAAAATTTTAATAAAAATTTCCAGTTTGAGAGCCTAAAATTTGCACACTTACTGAAAATTAGAAGTGCTTCAGTTAGCATCAATTTCATTATGAAATATTTCCTCACAAACGCCAAGTTCTTATTATAGGTAATCAGATATGGATATAAACAATTTATCCATAAAATCTTTACTTGAGCATTTGACTTAAAAGATGATTTCAAGAAGTTGCTTCACGTACATCTCCATTAAAAAAGTTTCTCAAAAAAACAGATGACCACTGTCAGGTTTCAGAAATGCTCTTTTAAAATATACTCATGCTATCTTATGCACATTTCCCTATAAAACTCACAAGAAAGCTTCTTTTAATAAGCTTCTTTAATGCCTCTCCCTGCAATTTGCTTTAGCTATCTGTCTAAAAAAACACTTTGTGCAGACTGAACGAAAGGAGAAGCTTACGGGGAACTTTTTTCAGCTCATCTTCATGAAGATTTGTTCTGCTTTGTACCAGACCCTTTCAGGCAGCCAATGCTAGCACTCCTGTCCTGTCCCCAGTGGAGATGCAGATGGCCAACATGCTAAGCACAGCTAAGGTCCAGTTCATGTTGTCCATTGTGTAACATTCTGCCAGATATTAATACACTGCCTTCAAAATCTTTCAAGGCGGACACCTGATCCAGGTTTTTTTCTGAACATTTCAGCAGGAAGAGCACTACTGCTTCTAGAACAGATTAGGAATACAATTTTGACATGGAACATTTTTGCATCTTTTTCCTTTTCTGAGATGCCTTGGAGAAGGCACAAAGTTTGGCAGGGACATGCATACTGAGACAGGGATGGGCCTGCAGGTAATTTCTGACAAGGCTACCGTGTATGGGCAAATTCCTTTGGCTGATGGCTGCGTCTTCATAATCTCTGAATGCGTCTTCATCATCTCTGAATAAAGTGCACAGAGGAGCACCAGCAGCTCTGTACAAGCTATTCTGGTTTCAGCTGCAGACTACCTGTGCTAGCACAACAATATCTTTGAGCTGACAAGATTGATTAACAGCCAATGGCTCAATATATCACTCTGAAAATGGCTAAACTGAACCCAGGTTCATACCAGTAAGCCCATGCAGGCCTGCAGAAAAAGTTGTGGATCAAAAGGCAGATTTTGGCTATTCCACAGGGGCAGTCTCTGTTGCGTGGCACTGCACTGACTTGTGACAACACACACTGGAAGGATCATTGTTTCTGTATGATCACTACAGCACAGACTTGCAAAAACTGCTTTTGTACTTCTACGCTTTATCTGCTCTATCTTTCCATCTTCACTGCAGCAGAGCTGGTAGCTTGTCCCCAGTTCTCCCCCTTTTGTCCACCGGGTATTTCAGGCCCTGACTGACTGCAGACTGGGAAATGATCCTGTGCTGTGCAGTCAGTGCTTGCACTGCAGTTCCTGGGGGTACTGCAAGGTAAGATGTGGAGGCAGCCCATGCAGACCACCACCAGCCTCTATCAGGGCCAGAACCAGTGACACGAATCTGGAACTGATCCAAAGATAGTCCAGGTGGAGGGAGAAGAGAACTAGCACCAGCTGGACAAAAGCACAGGGCTGCAGCAGAGAGAACAAAGGGACTGCTATGGAGTAACAACTGGAGACAAGGAATCTACTACAGCCAGAATGGTCAAAAGGAGAGGGAAAAAAACAGCTCTTGGGTATTGAATAAGAGAAATATATTAACTTCAAACTTCAGATTGAGATCCCTAATTCACCTTGCTGTGAAAAAATCCTAGAAATACTCTATGGCAAATATGCCCTTCCTCTACTGGACGGCTCAGACACAGCAGGTGGAAGTTCTACACTGGCTAGCTACTCACATTCTTCCTCATTTTCACTACTGAACACATCAGAGTCTCAGTAATGACACAGACTCTAAGGGCATCCAATATCAGATGTGCTAGTACTATGGATCTAAAAATTCCCACCAAGCGATGATACTGGTGTGTCAATCCAGTTCGTCTGTAGAACTCATTCTTCAGCTTTGCTTTTTTAAGACCTATGAAAACCTGTTAAAACAAATTATCACAGTGCATGACAGCCCTACTTCTTACACTTACTAAATTTGGAATGCTTTATTTTGGATTTAATATTCTTTCAAGGAGCTTTTTGCAAGTAATGAATATAAAGTAGTCAGACTGTACTTGTTTCTCAGGGAGACAACATAATTCTAGTCCCAACATTTAAACTTTACTGAAAGAAAATTCATGAGATTCAGGGTGTGAGGAATAAGTTGGATTTTTTTCCCCCTAGATATGCTTTTCTTCAAATGATTGCAATTAACAGTTTGGGAGACATGATTTAAGTCTGCATTGACTCAACTCTGGCAAATCATGAGAGAATGACTCTATGGAAATCATTATGTGCCAGCAACTAAAATATGGTATTTTCTTTTCTCCACAGGTAAATTAAGTTCAAAAAGTAGCAAGTGTGATGACAAAAGTAATTCAAATATATGGAAAAAGTAAATATATCCAAACATTTTAGCAAAAACAATGATCAATATTGAATTTAAAATATAACTATTAATGTTACCAGTATTAAATATTTTCAAAATATGGCAAAGCAAGTGTAATTCTGTTAGGTTACTGTAAAAAAGGAGGAAGCAGTAAACAATTACTTCATATTATAAAAACACACACATAAATTGAAAAACATGAATCCTTTTTCGTCCTTTGCAGCTAGTGATGTTATTCTCACATGATGATTACATAATTCAGTGAAGACTAATTTAAAAATCTTTAAATTACCACATCTCAAAAGAAGTATAATTATCAATTATTCATGGAAACCATTTTAATGAGATCTTTGATAAGACCCCTCCTCCAAAGCTCATGAGAAATTAGTAATGCTGGTGGTTTGTTTTTTTTCAGAAAAATATCTGGAGCTTAGCCTGCCCACAGCTAAGACACAGTGCTCTTACCAGAAGATGCCTGACTGAAATGTGGAATTTCTGAGATATTTCATAAATGTAGTTCTGAGCAACCAGTATGACATCTACATTGTTCCTTGGAATAAAGTGCTCTGTCACCTTCATGTGATTATTAGAATAAATTATTTGCTACGTTGCACACTTACCTATAGCCCTCTCTTTAACACATGGCAGATGCCAGAGATAATACCTAAACAACTTTACCGCAGGCATCTGCAGCATTCAGGGCTTTGTTGGGTTTTTTTAATCCAGCAAGAGTGGGGGTGTCCCAGGGAATACTAAAGGATCTGACGTAACCATATCTATTTACCTAGATAAAATTAGCAAGTTCTCATGGTGGCTGTAACATGCATACATACATGCCTGACATGACAGTGTAGACTACAGGTATGTATGTGTGTGTGTATGTATGTATAGAAATAAATATTTGGCTTCAACTAATATGTCTGGGGTAAACATATGCTGGCATTTATGAATAAAAGACTACACTTACTATCACTACACATTAAAATTACACGTTTTCATTTAGCTACTCTCGAAATAGCTGAAAGCACACAAATTAGTTAATCAGTTTTAAGCAAGTATAGGTAAACACACTGCTAAATTAGGTAAATATACTTACTGCAGAAACTATCAGGAATTCTCCAGAATGTCAATACAGGTCATTAGTGCAGTTACATATGTAAAATATGTCTTGGTCCTGATGAATTTTCACAAACAGCATTTTTATAAAGCTTTAATCTCTGGCAGTGCTCTCTATTATTCAGCACAGAAAGAGGCCTTTCTAAAAGGCAGCACCAGGATAAACAAACAGCAATAAAGGGCTGAAGAGAAAGACAGACACCATGGCCTACTGACAGAGTCTTCCCCCACAAGCTGACAGGATGCTTCATGCACTGAGATTCAGTAACTTTAAATATGTAGAAATGCTTTTTTTCCAAGCACGCTGCAATATCCTGGCTCCAGGCTCACACACATTTACTGAAACCAACTGCAATGCATTGAAAACGTGTTCCTTCAACCTGGAGCTGCAGTGCTCCCAGGCTGTCAGCACAAACGTATGTTAAAAGCTCCTGACTGCACAAAAGCCGGCATCATGCAGAAACCATTAAAATATTAAAGACAGACAATACTTACTCCAAGGTCAGCCCTGGAATTTGCAGCCTTTCCCGCTGGGCTTTCATTGCTGTTATGTGTTACCACACTCTATTGTAATCATGACACACATTCACAGGCAGCATTCTGGCGATGACAGAGAGCCAAATGAACCACTATAAAGGAATGGACTGAGGATCTCTCGGGGGCGGGGGCAGGACCGCAGGTTGGGGTCCGTCCACCCCGAGCTGTCACGGAGAGCCGCAGGCTGCCTCGCTCAGGTCAGTGCCAGCGCACGCCGCGCCGCTTTAGCGGAGCCAGCGGCACCTTCGGCTGTGCACACCAAGTAATTCATCCCTGGAATTCCGCAGCGCCGACACACCACACACACACACACACACACACACACACACACACACACGCTGCACCTCGGAGGATGCAGTGGTCCCCCTCGCTACTCCAGCCCACAGCGCAAAACAGACGCTAGGCTTGACACAGTTTCTCTCGGCAAATGTCCAACGTTCGCCACCCCCTCCGATCCTGCCAAATAGGATTGAGCCATCTTCCTTAAGTCACATTATCCCTTTCTGTGGTAAACAGACAGTTTCTGCAGTAATAGAGCAGCAAACTGCTGAGCGAAAAGCAGGCTCTTCTCCTTTAATGGAGAAAATTAATTGCCAAGGCTTTTCAGGACAAATATATTCTTGCAACACAAAGGTTAACACAAAAGGAGAAGTCGTCGTTTGCTTCTGTCACACCTGCACCTGAATTTTAAAGGGAAATCATCTATCGTTTATATTAAGGGTGAGAGCCAAACCTAGAAACTGCAGAAAAGTCTATTAATTTCAGTATTAAAGGTAACATCACTTAAAAGTAAACCATTACACAACATTTCATATAGACAGTTTAAGATTGGTGCTGCTACGTGTGATTTTGGCTATAATCTAATTATATACCTTTTTTAGGCATTCTCTCTTATTCTGAGATTACAATTTTAATAAATATATACTGTGAATCGTTCCATAAGGAGTAGCATTTTTTTCAATGCTCTACAAAAGACCAGAAAAGCAAGTGCAAGTACATATTTTTAGTCATTTTATAGCTAGAATATTTAATCTCACCCACCTACTTTTCCTGTAGACAACATAATGAAGTCAACCACACGAATTTCTTTTTGCTAGTGTTCTGGATCTGCTCTGTGCATGGACAACTTTTTCAGACTAGTCAAAAGACAGGACCAGATGAAGCTGCTGTTTTTTGGGTCCTTGGCTTAATTTTGGAAGGCAATAGTGAGTTCACAGGCACTAGGTTTCAGAAACAGAGAGAAATCTTCTAGTTGTGGAAACTATTGAACTGGATTTGGTGAACTTGATTTTTTTTCAACTACACAGTAAAAAAGTATAATTAAATTCTCAATTACATCTCTTGTATTTCCTACATATTTCTACTGAAATGTATTTTAAATTTATGCTATATATTATCTGGAGCCTTCATTTAAAGATACTGAAAACAAACCTAAAGGGTACACAGAAACAGACACCTGGATTCTGAATGCTGAGGTCCCAGCAAGCATCCTGTAAGCAATCTCTGTAAGGAAATTCTAAATTCTTCTACTGCCCAAAAGAAAAAGAATGAAATTGAGGAAGTTAAATTCCAGCTCACTAACCAGAATGGATGAGTGCACAGATTTGCAAAGGCACAAAGATCAGTCAGCTGCCCAACTCTAAAAGGCACTTTCAGAGAGGTTTTTCAAATTTTACTCCGAGCACAGGCAACGCATCAATTTTTGAACATATTCTCAAACTTGAAAAATACAGTACAAGAATTGACTGTCTAACAGGCAAACAGCTCTGACACTGAAACAATCTGGTGAAGCTGCCATGCCTACAGGTTTGTTTCATTATTGAATTTGGAGACAATAATTTAAGAACAAAAATTCAACAAGAAAGCAGAAGAGTCTGGGGTACTACAGCCACAGGTTCCTTGCTCTCCCCCAGCTGCCAAGAACAGGCAGCTCCCTACTCCCACTGCTCAGCACCACTCAAACCAAGATCTGTTCCCTTAAAAATCCTTTTATAAAAATATCTTTTGTAGATAATACTTCTTCAGTTGCTGTAAAGTTCTGTTTCTGATGGAGAAATAAAATTTTGACAGGTAAACTGTGATTGTGTGCACACCAGACATATACAGTTTTGGTTAAGCCTTAGAGGACGTTCGTTCAAAGGGCTTAACTTTGTGGATACTAATCTTTAGTTAGTTTTAGTTTGTTTTAGTTTAGTTAGTTTAGTTTAGTTAGTTTAGTTAGTTTTAGTTTGGTCCTTTGTTCTGTTAGCTACGTATACACATGCACAAGTAGCACCAAAGTACTATTTGTCGCTCTATAAAATTGTTAACTTTCTGTTGAAGGCACAAAGAGTAGGAGACAGCATTAACACCTCAAGGAGGACAGCCAACTCCAGTGAGTCAGGACAGCACCAGAACTATTTCTGTAAACAAACTATCAAAAGGACTAGCTCTGGAGGTGAAGGTATGCTTCCATCAGAACTGCAATACAAATTGTACACACTACTTCCGTAAGGCAAATGCTGAGGTGAACAGAAGTCAAAAACAAAGGCACTTGTTTTTTTTTGTTTTTTCCTCCACATGCAAAGAATAGTCTGTCACTAAACACTACTCTGTGAAACACAACAGTTGAGCATTTAGTGCATTGTACCTGCAAGAAGACAATACCAGCAACTTGTCTTGTCTAAAAGGAAACTGAGTGGAACTGGTAGTCGGGTACAGGCACTTGAACATAAACAATTGCACCTAAGGGCCATTTCATGACCATGATAAATCTTACCCAAGCTGACTCATGCAAGCACCTCGCATTACATTAATGGTAAAGTATTCTAAACTGAGATTGAGCCATAGTTTGGGTTTGAAAGTTTTTTGATACATTTTGCCTGACCCAGATAGAAGTTTAAAAAACCATCAAATTTTTCTCACTATTGCAGTCTTATAGTTTTTGCAGGAATAAACAGGATCTGCTTCATGCATCTGGGGCTAAAAAACTGCAGCAACGCCATTTGATGAAGCCTTGCAAGTGAAAGCCGACTTCAAGTTTGATCAAAACATCTGTTTGTTCTCAATTTTGCACTGCTTAGATTTCATCTCACCAACACAAGAGTTGAAAAAAGAAGCAAAAGTTAGCAAGAAGGCTTATTGTTACTACAAAAGCTAAATGTAGATTAACCTGAAACTATTGTCAGATGTTGGCTATATTGACAAAACTTCTGCAAAGAAAATGTCTAATCTGGAAAGAATTCCAAACAAAAAGTTACTCACAGCCCTGAAGGCTGTAAGCAAATGCAAATCCTGGTCTCCTCTTAGCTAATTCAAGAGTGAATTTACAAAGAGATGTAGGACAACATGGCTCACATTATTAATTTACATCTTTACTGAGGCCTCTCTGGTTTAGTAATCTCAGACACCTGGTTAAAACTAAGCAAAACCAGAAAAGCATGGAGAAATGCTTATTTCTTTGAAACACAAACCAGAAAGATGTTACTTCCATAGCACAGTGTATGCTTTCAAAGCCCCTCATTTCTGCAGATGTTGACTATTCTTGCTTTTTCCCCTTAAATAATGGTAACACAATAATACCATTAACAATGCAGGTGCCACTGGCCTTCATCATTCTGTAACATTTAACACCAATTACACTAATATAATTAACAAGTCAATTCTTTGGTTCTGCATGCACTCTTGTCTAACGCTTTCCAGAGGTATTCTAGGGTTAGTAATCAACCCTTAAAGAATCATTACACCTTTCTGTCATAGTGCTCAAACAACAGATTGTTTAATCTGAATTTCTGTCATCTAATCTGTTTAGCCTGCCAATTCACACATTTGTGCATTTCCAGCAAGCAAAGCTGCATCACTGCTAGTTTATAAAGAAGTTCCAACAGGAATGATGCAGAAGCAGTTGAGCGCAACACTGCTTCTTGGCAACAAGGAGATGCAAAACACAACACAAGAGAAATGGAATGAAAAACACACACACTATCTCTTTTTACAGTCTTTCAACACAGCATGCCTGGGCATATTATACAAAAAAAGTCTGAAACATGAATCTTCCCATTTGTTACCTCTGCCTGGAGTCAACAGACTGACCAACACAATGTGTATAAAGCAAACCTCATGCTTAAATTATCTGCCAGAAAGCACCAAGAAGTATTATTCATATCGATCTTACTGGCCAGTTTATTCAGGGTTGTTTGGCTATTTCCTAGTTTTCCCATTAGTATTCTGAGATAAGTCACAGCTAAGGAAGTTAATCAGATGGTGAAAGCAATCCTTTTCCTCAGATCCCTGTCTGGTATGTCTTGATCATATGCTCGAACTCACAACAGCTGTCC
Source organism: Thryothorus ludovicianus (assembly GCA_013397245.1). Classification (NCBI taxonomy): domain Eukaryota; kingdom Metazoa; phylum Chordata; class Aves; order Passeriformes; family Certhiidae; genus Thryothorus; species Thryothorus ludovicianus. Next base: position 105,127 of record VZTB01018233.1, read on the forward strand.
AATTTGCAATTGCAAGGACTATTTCATCTTGGTCTGCTTATGTAAGGAGGAGGAGGTGGGCTGTCCTGTCGGTTTCCCTGGGGAAGGGAGGGAGTGGATGCAAACGCCAGAAGGTGTCTAAATTCACTCACACCCTAAAGCTCAGTTGGCACCATGCGCTCAGCATGGCATGCAGAAATAAATGCCTTGTCTCTGCAGGGCAGTGGGTAGATTTTGGTACAACCTGCATGTCCCTGGGTTGTGTTCAATACGTGCCAGCACACAGCACTATGAACTCCCAGGGTACAGGCATGACTGCTTGCTATGCCACGACAGAAGGACATACTAGACAACCCCTTCCAGCCCAAAGTCCTCTTAGCATCATGGATCTATCAACATTTACAGGCATATCCACAAATCCAATAGCAGTAAGCAATTTACAATAACATGTTTTATTAATGTGTCACTGGAGCATACAGTGGTACACAGAGTACAGGTGGTCTTGCAAAACATGACAAAGTCTATTTAGAGCTATAACTCTTACGATTCTGCAATCATCAAAAAATATCCACCAGCCAAGATCTGGCAAAATATCTCCGCAATCTCACTTCCATTCTTCCACAGTGAGTTTCAACAGGTAGTTCTGAAACTTTTCCTACAGCCAGGACAGCCTCCTTGTGTGCAGAACAGATGCATTTTAGGTAAAGCCGGACTCATACTGACTGCTCTTGCAACTTTGAGAGCTTAGAAGACACATAAAAATATTGGAGGTACGTGGCCAAAGAACGAGAGAAAAAGTTCTCTATTCTTTGTCTAAATATCATCTAAACTGTTATTACAGATGACCCCAGCAAAAGGTGTTAGAGGTGTTAGCAATTGGATAAGGCAGCCTTTCTCATATTCCACCAATCAGTGTCCCATGTCCCTTGGCAAGGCAGCATCATTTCTGTACCTGCCTGTGCAAGCTCAAAAATTACATCCCACATAAAATCAGTACAATGGCACAGCACACCCTTTGCCAAATTTTTTTTTTAATGGAAAACTCCCAGAGCAGCTACTTCAGATTTGAACAATCTCCTACCATATTTCACTCTTAGACTGTAAGCATAAAAAAAATTGAAACAAAAATTAGAGAGCAATAAAAATAGCTCAACCAATAGTCTCTTGAGAGACTTTAAGCTAGTACGAAAACTTTAAAAAATTGAGAAATTACATGTTAATAGTAACTAGGATCTTAATCTGCACTGCCTTTCATGAAAAAGTAACATTAAAATTAGAGGAAAAATGGATCTACTTTTTGAAGAGTTCTACATCACACAAGGTTTAAACAGTTCTTTTTAAAGTCAAGACCCTTGTTACACAGGGATAACCCAAGCCCAAGTTCTTAATGAGCATTTATTTTTCTGGTCTTCATTTAAGCTATATTTCAGTGCTAACTGATGCCATTTAAATTTCCTGTATGCATTTTTTTCTTCAAAAGAATGAAAACATAAAAAACCTTGAATATCTAAAACCATCTATTAAATATTTTTTTAAGATCATTATGGGATCTGAATATCTCCTTCAAAAAGTTAAAACACAAGTAGGAAATGTCATGATTCCACAGTCCAGCCTGCAGTTGGATTCTCCCAAAACCTTTATGCCCATCTATCAACAAGTAACACATACCTACAGAGTTACCAAGCTCTGTTTTGGTTGATTGATAAATTATTCCTTATTAAGACCCTATTATGTACATGAATACGCCTGCAGAAGAGGCGTAAGGCTACCCTATGTATGATTNGGAAGTTTGAAGCTTGTATCTTTTTTTTGATCTGTCTTGTGGTCACATAAAGCCCTATACACGTTTCCACAGAGGATTCTGTCATTACAGACAAGTATAAATTAATAACCTTGTCCATTATGAGCCAGTATTTTCTTCCATCAAAGCAGATACTTAATAAATGGAACCACGTTACAGCAGAAAGTTTGAGGAAATAATGCCACTGACACAATGACCAATTATAAAGACAGCTAGAAAAGTAAAGCGGTCACATTTTCCTTCCCCAAGGGAGATCCATTATACCTACGTATATATTATACTCCAATTGCTCCAGTCAGATGTTTGTCTCATCTGTTCTTAAAAGCTGATAGTGATTTCACAACACTCCCAGGCATGCACTCTTCTGCTACGCTGTTTAAACACTGCTCCAACCATGCCTGAGATGAACCCCCCTTGATCCAATTTAAACACACCACATCTTGCTGTACACCCCAATAACACAGAAAACACTCCTACTTCTGGATCATGGCAGATGTTCCACACACTGGAAGACTTTCATGAACATCCCTCAGTCTTCCCTTCTCTAAAATAAATAACCACACCACAGCAAATATTTTTCATACACCATGTCAAATTTTCAAAGCAAATGGGAGCTGTCATCTGTTTCCAGCTGATCCACCTCCATACACAGCTCTCCAATATAAGGCCTTTTAAGTTCTATGTGGGACAGAATAATGCTGCATATTTTGCAGCTCAAAATACCAGCTTCCTAGTACAAGATACCCACTGCCCTTCAACAGCAACTGAGGTACCTTAAACCTCACAGATCACTTCTGAAAACTAACACTTATTCAACAGTCTTGCATATCCGCCGTATTTTCTCCAGGAGTAAGAAGTTCTGTTTTACTTGGTATATTCTCTCTCCAAATTATCAGAATGATTTTGAAACCCCATACGGTTCTTCAACAAACTCACCTTCTTCCCAGTTTCTTGTCTGCTACAAACTTCATAAACACCACCTATTCTATCACCTAAGGTCATTATTGAAAAACAATGACTACAGCCAGTCAACTAGGTTTATTACATCTGCAGCCCGGTGTAATCTCCTGCTTAGTGTTTCCACCTACAAGCAACAAAGTAAAAGGCTCTTGAAACTGACAATATCCCCACTCCATGCCTTTGCCCCACCAAGACACATTTGCTGGTATGGCTAACTGGTAAGATTTGACTTTAAAAAAAGCCAGCAAAGTTCAGATTTATGGAGCAAGAATCTAAAAGCCTTCTGGATTTAGATATATGTGGGTATACATTTATATATATGTTGGTACTTCTGACAGGCATGTCAACCATAAAAACAGCCATGTTTTTAAATGCAAGTGAAAACATTTTCTATTTCTCCTAGCAGACTCTAGGAGACAAGCATTCACAAAATATGACAATGATCTATAAAAGCTCATTTTCAGCAGCAACTCAATGATACTAAGAAGAATCACAGAACAGCTGAGGCTCGGTCTCAAGGCCATACCTACACACAAATTTAAACATGGCTGATTTAATCCTGTTTCCATCACATACTATGTTGAAGCACAGTACGAGTCCAGTCACCTGATGGCGAAGTAGCACCATGTAGCAGAAGGGAAAAAAGCACTCCCAATGTCCGTGTTCCCTCCACAACTTTTACAAAGGTGTAAGAGAGCTTTTCCATTCAGGCTGGAACAGCAGGAACTTGCTTGTCTATAGCAGCATGCTCAGCTCTGTGTCAGGAGCACCTGCAATTGCATGTTTGTCTGAGACACCATGCTTGCCTTCACTGCTTAGGGGCATGTGCACACTAAACATTCATAAGTGAAGCCACTGGGATTTGAGGAAATGTGATTATCTGCAATTACACTGCCTTTTGCACTGTGGCAGTCAACACAATGAATATAAAGTAAGAAACTCCCTGTGTCAGCCTTTTAGACTCACTTGCTCCCTGTGGTAGCTATCTGCTACCCTTTTCAGGCAACCACGGCGATAATGCAGATCCACTTATCCCCAGTATCCTTTCTGACCTTTACACATGCCTGTGAGATCTGTTCGACACACCTCATTAAACCTCACAGATCTAAGCCTGACTGGCTTCCTAGGAAAAAATGTGACAGAGAAGCAGAGACCCTACAATATTTGGGAGAAAAGACAAGAGGACAGAGATGGCAGAGAAGAGCACATAGATGGAAGGGATTTGTGCTAATGGCAGGTTGGCTGCTGCCTTGACTAAGTGAGCAAAGACTCAAAGACTACACAGAGGCAGAGCTCATTGATTAGCCCTAATGGAACAGAATGGTATCACACCAATGCAATATTTTCCTCCTCCAAACCTACAAAAGAAAAGCTGTGTCCTGCTGCCATCCAACCCCCTGTCCTTGTTTTTTCAGACTACTACAGAAGCAGTTTGAAAAGAAAAGGGGGGGTTGGAAGGCAGCAGGACAGAGCAGAAGCACCTTCCTGCTTGCCTACGCTTTTGGCTAAAGCAACCTAATCAGTTTCTGCCAGCTCCAGTCTTTTGGTGAGTCATCAACCCCTCTGCAGGAACTGCACATGCTGCCTGCCCCTCAACTTACACCCAGGAGCCATGAACCACCCTCCCATACACAAAGCATTTGGCAACCAGGTTCTTGGCATGCCTATCCCCATATGAAAACTACAAACACAGAGTGAGTTCTGCAAGCCTAAACCTGTGTCAGGACCTCTGCCCCAGCTCTCCATTGCTCTATCCCAGAGAACATGCCTGCAAGGAAGGCACTTAGCTTTACACAAGGGCTGGAAACACAAGTGGAAAACCTCCAGGAAAAGAGAACATGCAAAGGACTGAATTCAGTCAATAAAACTCAGTAGGAGAATTAGCATGACCCTTTACTCTCAGGGGAAGGGAGACAGCAGAGAGTTGGGTGGAACAAAATTAACAGGATCCAGAAGTTTTAGACAGGGACAGAACTGGTGGCAGGGGCAAGAATGGCCAGAGCCACAAACATTATGCTATATGTTCAAAAAGTATAAAAGACGCAGCCAATAAAACCTAACTATAGAGCAGGTAGACTCCCAGCTGTGGCCAACAGAGGCCCTGCTGAGATACGTCATCTGTCTGCTTTAAAACTTTCAAGTCTATCTATGGACACATAACTGCAGGTAACAAATACACTAATATCCTTCATGAGAGCAGTACAGGTTTAGAATACTGACAGTAGTAAAAAATATTTAAGTCTGTATTTCATAGGAAAGAGTGAGGGGAAAAAACAAAATAAGAAGAGCTAGAACAGAAGTGGTTCACAGCGATTTAATGATTGTTATTCATTACATCTGTAGAAAGTCATATACTTTACATAATGGAATGGCAATAATATTGAAAATTTCAAGGGGAAAATCTGTAATGGCAGAATGCCTAACTGAAGATGCAAGGCAGGCAGATTCCTGATGTTCAGCAACTGCCTCTTTTCTCCCAGGAGCAGATATTTAGAATACAGGTGATATTACTGCACCAGAAAAAAAACATTGTCCAGAAAATCCTGAGTGCTTCTCTTAAGGTAAAAGCAAACATTTATTTGTAGTCAATAACTCACCTTTAACCTCCATCAAAAAACAAACAAAATAAACAAAAAACAAAAAGGAAAAAAAAAGAAAAAAACCCCACAGACCGCTCATTACAATTCTTTAAGCACAGCATAGGTTCATCAAGCCATAATGTACTCCTCTCAGAGCCTCTCCAAGACCCCAGTCCTACAGAGGCTAAATACACGTGTACACACCAGGAATTGCACAGCCTCAGGAAGCTCCCTCTGTAGATTAAGAGATTATTCAAAACTTTGTAGCATCAGTGCCAAAAACACATCAATTCATCAGTACAGCACAGTGCAGCCTGGACCATGCAATTCATCAGGACATTGCAATTCCTTTTGTGATAACACCACTCTAACAAATGTCAGATATCCCTTAACTGAAGAAAACTGAACTTCCTGAAATTAATGACACTGGGAAAAAAAAAAACAAACCAACAGTGAACAAGAAGCTGTCTCAGGTTTTCAAAGTTTACTATTAGAAATTCAAGCTGTGCTGACTAGCAGTGATTACCCATATGACATTCTGCCAGTTTTCTCAATGCATAAGTACCTTCTCAGGCAGCAGAATAAAACACGTGGTTATATGGTCATTTGTTCTTTTTGTGTATGTGATACAATTTTGAAACTTCACTGAACAAAATCAAAGACAAATATTTCTACTCTCGGAGAATGTAACTTCTGTTCAGAAAACAAACAAGACACAGACAATGCTGGTTTAAAAACACTTATACATCAATCACATTTGCCATGCCAGACAGACCCCTAGACCCCACCCTGATGCTCAAACATCAATACTCACTTGCCTCAGTATCTCACATTTCCAGCCATTAAATTCCCCTAAGCATTTTCTGCAAACACCACCAACTGCTGGTTCGACAGGTAAAGAAGGAAGTAAGGGCAGAACCCAGACACAGAGTGAGCAGTTCACTGAAGACAACCCTAAGCAGAAGAGGCTGTTAAGGGGCAGAGACTGTCACATGGGATAATCAAGAACATTAGGATTAGTCAGGCCTCCATCCTCTTATTCTTTTGTGCTCCATTTTATCAGGTTGTTTATTAAAGTTGTAGCAGTCAACTGCTGAGACCTTGACTGCTATTTCTTTGTAGAGATTCAGTTATTTTAGCACCTTGGCATGTGCTTTCACATCACCCATCACCAGCAACACATTAGCCATGAGATCTGGCCCTCAAACCAGGCTGAACCTCATGCATTATAGAATAATCTTTTGCATGTATAAAAATATTTTAAACAACCCTACTACATATTTTACTTCAGGCAAAGCTTGGAGGCACCCAGATATTTGATATTCTTTGCTTTCACCAAGAATCATATGATTTTCCCATCTTGAAATTCTGCAGCACACCTACAGAAGCATAGCTTGACACTAGAGGGTCATCCAATTTTGGTTTTTCACTGTGGCTTAAGTTTGATCGAACTAGTTAAGATTAATTTTTGTTATTGATCCTGTCCTGTCCCTGCCTAAGTAGCTGAAACAAAAATTCCAGCAGGGCAGAGCACACTCAGCACACTGTGGAGAAACATGGTACTTCGCCACTTTACATTGCTTAGACACCACAGCAGTCACAGAACAACAGTAGATAAATGCTGTGTTACACAATCAGGCTTTATAGCATGATCACCTCATTTTCTTAGAATCATTTCTCCAGAGAGGCAGGTTATTTTTACGAATTTTGTTATGTATCTCAATAGTTTTAAAATATACAAAATGAAAACTATATACAAAATATACAAAAATATACAAATATACAAAAAAGTCATCACCATCACTATCTGACATTTTTTGCATGTGTAGATAAAGGTTGCGTACATGTACACACACAAATAGGTGAGCATGAATTACCAGTAAAAGGTATTACAAAGCTTAAAAATACCCTTAACATAGTATGCATAATTTTTCACTCAAAAGGGACACAATTAAAACAGATTATTCCTTTTTCTAACACATGATGTGATAAATCATAAGAAGAGGATATAAGTGGATAAAATCCACAGATATACCAGTAAAAGCTGAGTCAAGAGACAACTGCAGATATACTTATATATATTAATATTGGTGTAAAGGAAGCAGGGATGCAAATTTGTGTGTGCAAGCACCAAAAACCCAATCAAACAACAATAAACAGAATGGCCTGTACTGTCAGCCAAGGACACAGCAATAAAATACCAAGGGATGTGTTGTTTACATCTAAATCAGACCTGTGGTCTCCACAGCACAAAGGATTTGTTTGCAGAAGAGCATGCACTGACAACAGGAAGATGGTAACAAGGCTACTCAGCATGCTGCACAAGCCACAATTCTCCCTGTTAGACCAGCACAACTTTAAAAGAAGGAAACATGGACAATGCACAGCACACTTGCAGAGAATTTATGGAGGCTGGAGTAAGCAAGATTGCGAGGGAAAAGGATCACGTTATAATAACTGTTGGCTCCTAAATTATACAAAAGACATAACCAAGTTTTTCATTGTCAATCACAAGGAATCCCAGAGATGCAAAGGAAAAAGAATTCCACTCAGTGACAGTAGCAGAAAGTTGAGGACAGAAACAATGCTAGTAGTGACGCTAAAGAATATGCAACTTGAGAATCAAACACAGGCTACGGAGAATATCTCTGGAGTACAATTTATCCATGAATTCTCTAGAATGGAGAAATTCATTACCTGGCAACAATATTTAATCTACTCCACTCTCCAAATTTAAGATAACAGGTCACCTATGAACATAGCAGATTTTTTTATAATGTAAATGTCTATGTTCACATATAAACTGTGAATCAAATTCCAGTTTTGTCCACCTACATGACAGGGGCGTCAGAGCTTCTTTTCTTTTTTTTTTTTTCCATACTATGAATCATTCCCACTTTTTCCCTAAGGGTAAACAACAATCCATATTTTTCATTGATAAAAAAATTTCCTTATAAAATTGGTTTTGCCTTTCTTGAAACTTACTTAATCAAGCACCTAAGCAAGCAGTGATTTTAACTACTGTTTCTCTTGAATTCTTGGCTGGCCACAATCTTATGTTGCTATTATCCAAGGGTAGCAACTCTTTCATTGAAAAGCATAAATTAATTTTATGAAAATTCTGTGACCAACTTTGACATTTGTGCAGGTAGATTATATAATTGCTGGTACTGAACTTGAGTCCATATTTTATAATTACAGAAATTAGTTTCAGAACAGAAAGGAGGACAGATGCAGCAAAAATAAATAAAGTGATACATCTCTAAATCAAAACAGAAATTGAAAAATAACAAAAGAATATAGAAAGAGAACAGATTTAGTCTGGAAAAGTAAGGAATTATGCTTCTAAGGCAAAATGTACTTTAAGCACTGAGGTTCTAATGAAAGGAGAAACTGACTCTACTTGCTGTTCCTAAAGGCTCCTCTCCACCTCAGAGAAGCCTGTTCTAAACCTTTTTTTTGGAGAAGGGCATTTTAAACATGAATGTAAGTACTCAAAGCTGAGTGATTTTTTTGCCACAACCTTTGAGTTCCTGCCCTCTGTCTGAAAGGAAACAATCAGGATAGGGATACTCACATCTTAAATTCAGATGGAAACTCACCTGCATAACACACACTGACAGACCATCTGTGGCTACTTACTTCAGCTAGATACACTATGAATGTCTAATGGAAAGAGGTGTGTAAGTGCTATCAGGCATTCCCTGGTTCATAAGAAGATCTGTGCGCTTCACAAATAGCACCACTTAATTCTGATCAAATTAAATCTGTATTTCTGAGTATGGCTTACAATAAGCACAGTCATCTTCCCTGATACTAAAAAATCACAGAATACTCTGAGCCAGAAGGGACGCACAAGGATTATCAAGTCAATTCTTAAATTAATGGCCTATACAGGGATCAAACCCACAACCTTAGTGTTATCAGCACCATGATCTAACCAGCTGAGCTAGTTAGGGTGGGAAGTGTTTGGTGAAATTAAATAAATCAATAAAAATATTCTACAAAGATATAAATAACCCATCCTCATTGTGCAAAAACATACTCCTAGTTTTCCAGTGGATCTGAAAAGTGGGATACTAACAGCCATGCAGGTTTACAATCATGCTAAGCTTATATAAGCTCCAGTTTTGCCACTGGAGTCAGCCTGAGAGAAAGCTCCCATCTATTCATCCTGCCTCCAAGCCACCACACTCTGCTGCCAGAAAAGGCATCTGTGCAGATAGGCAATTTAACATGCTGAAGAAACTGCATGAAGCTAGTTGCAACTTGGATCAATTTTGCCTGTGTCCAGAGAAAGAGTTGTGCCAGCACAGCCAGGGGGTGCTCCGAGTGTGGAAAAGCACACTTCTTGGTCAACCATGACTCTTTATCTCAGTTTATGCCAACAATGCTAAGATTGCTCACCCCTGAAATAGCTCTCCCCGTCCTGTTTAAAGCTGCGTCCTTGGCATGACATTGGGTCTGAAGCTCCAAAAGACGGTGTGAGATGTGCCTACCTGGAACTGTTCAGGACCTCTAGATGCCTATGCCAATGAAAACAAAGGACATTTTGAAATTCAATCTTCATGTCAAGATTTATATAATCTGCAAATACAGCAGCCAACATAGTCCATGCACACAGCCCCTGATGCCAGAGCTATTGGTAACTTCAGCAGTATGAGCCCTTTTAATTAAGCACTATTAAAGTAATTTTAAAATACCATTGTATTGGTTTTGCAAGGCCAGATTTCTGTAGTAGGGGAGCTACAAAGTGGCTTCAGTGAAAAGCTGACAGAAGCTTTCTCCATGTCTAGCAGATCCAATGCCAGGCAACTTCAAGGCAGACCTGCTGTTCACCAAGGCTGAGACAATGAAATGAAGTTAACACCTCTGAGATATCAGATTTAAGGAAAAAAAAAAAAAAAGTTATTGCACAGGTGTAATTACAGCCAGAGAAGAGCAGATCTACAATACGTGAGAGGAACAGATACCAAGGTTGGTGAAGGAAGGACAGGAGGTGCTCCAGGGGCCAGAGCTGAGGTTCCCCTTCAGCCCCTGGCTCAGACCATGGTGAGGCAGCTGTGCCCCTGCAGCCCTGAAGGTCCCAGGGGATGCAGAGATCCACCTGCAGCCCCTGGAGGAGACCCACGCTGGAGCAGGGGGATGCCTGAGAGGAGGCTGTGAACCCATGGGGAGAGAAGGAGCAGGCTGTGCCTGAAGGACTGCACCCCATGGAACAGTGACCCACATTGCACCAGCTCATGGAGAACTGTTGCTTATGGGATGAATCACACTGGAGAAGTTCATGGAGAACTGTCTCCAATGGGGGAGAGCCCACACTGGAGCAGGGGAAGGACTCTTTCCTGAGCAGCACCAGAAGCCATGCCATGAACTGACCACAGCCTCCATTCCTTGTCTCTCTGTGCCATGAGAGGAGAAAGGTAGAGCCTGAGAAGGATGGACTGGTAGGAGAAGGTGTTCTTACTATTTATTTTACTTCTCATTATCCTAATTCTTCTCGTAATAAATTCAATCAATATTTCCAATTCAACTCTGCTTAGCCTGTGACAGTATTTGGTGAGTGACCACTCCCTGTCCTTACCTCAATGCATGAACCCTTCATTGTATTTTCTCGCTTCTGTCCAGTTGCAGGGGGGAATGAAACAGAAACTTTAGTGGGTGCCTGGAACCCAGCCAGGGTCAACCCACTGCAATTATCTGCAGAAGCCTAAGTACTTTAAAAATTGGATATGATTATGGTGACAATGTGCTGTTCTCTACCACAGCTTAATAAAGCCTCGGCAACATCACAGAAAGTGCACCAACATCTCAATGATCAGCTAAAACAATATGTATGTGAATGCNATCTTCCCTGATACTAAAAAATCACAGAATACTCTGAGCCAGAAGGGACGCACAAGGATTATCAAGTCAATTCTTAAATTAATGGCCTATACAGGGATCAAACCCACAACCTTAGTGTTATCAGCACCATGATCTAACCAGCTGAGCTAGTTAGGGTGGGAAGTGTTTGGTGAAATTAAATAAATCAATAAAAATATTCTACAAAGATATAAATAACCCATCCTCATTGTGCAAAAACATACTCCTAGTTTTCCAGTGGATCTGAAAAGTGGGATACTAACAGCCATGCAGGTTTACAATCATGCTAAGCTTATATAAGCTCCAGTTTTGCCACTGGAGTCAGCCTGAGAGAAAGCTCCCATCTATTCATCCTGCCTCCAAGCCACCACACTCTGCTGCCAGAAAAGGCATCTGTGCAGATAGGCAATTTAACATGCTGAAGAAACTGCATGAAGCTAGTTGCAACTTGGATCAATTTTGCCTGTGTCCAGAGAAAGAGTTGTGCCAGCACAGCCAGGGGGTGCTCCGAGTGTGGAAAAGCACACTTCTTGGTCAACCATGACTCTTTATCTCAGTTTATGCCAACAATGCTAAGATTGCTCACCCCTGAAATAGCTCTCCCCGTCCTGTTTAAAGCTGCGTCCTTGGCATGACATTGGGTCTGAAGCTCCAAAAGACGGTGTGAGATGTGCCTACCTGGAACTGTTCAGGACCTCTAGATGCCTATGCCAATGAAAACAAAGGACATTTTGAAATTCAATCTTCATGTCAAGATTTATATAATCTGCAAATACAGCAGCCAACATAGTCCATGCACACAGCCCCTGATGCCAGAGCTATTGGTAACTTCAGCAGTATGAGCCCTTTTAATTAAGCACTATTAAAGTAATTTTAAAATACCATTGTATTGGTTTTGCAAGGCCAGATTTCTGTAGTAGGGGAGCTACAAAGTGGCTTCAGTGAAAAGCTGACAGAAGCTTTCTCCATGTCTAGCAGATCCAATGCCAGGCAACTTCAAGGCAGACCTGCTGTTCACCAAGGCTGAGACAATGAAATGAAGTTAACACCCCTGAGATATCAGATTTAAGGAAAAAAAAAAAAAAAGTTATTGCACAGGTGTAATTACAGCCAGAGAAGAGCAGATCTACAATACGTGAGAGGAACAGATACCAAGGTTGGTGAAGGAAGGACAGGAGGTGCTCCAGGGGCCAGAGCTGAGGTTCCCCTTCAGCCCCTGGCTCAGACCATGGTGAGGCAGCTGTGCCCCTGCAGCCCTGAAGGTCCCAGGGGATGCAGAGATCCACCTGCAGCCCCTGGAGGAGACCCACGCTGGAGCAGGGGGATGCCTGAGAGGAGGCTGTGAACCCATGGGGAGAGAAGGAGCAGGCTGTGCCTGAAGGACTGCACCCCATGGAACAGTGACCCACATTGCACCAGCTCATGGAGAACTGTTGCTTATGGGATGAATCACACTGGAGAAGTTCATGGAGAACTGTCTCCAATGGGGGAGAGCCCACACTGGAGCAGGGGAAGGACTCTTTCCTGAGCAGCACCAGAAGCCATGCCATGAACTGACCACAGCCTCCATTCCTTGTCTCTCTGTGCCATGAGAGGAGAAAGGTAGAGCCTGAGAAGGATGGACTGGTAGGAGAAGGTGTTCTTACTATTTATTTTACTTCTCATTATCCTAATTCTTCTCGTAATAAATTCAATCAATATTTCCAATTCAACTCTGCTTAGCCTGTGACAGTATTTGGTGAGTGACCACTCCCTGTCCTTACCTCAATGCATGAACCCTTCATTGTATTTTCTCGCTTCTGTCCAGTTGCAGGGGGGAATGAAACAGAAACTTTAGTGGGTGCCTGGAACCCAGCCAGGGTCAACCCACTGCAATTATCTGCAGAAGCCTAAGTACTTTAAAAATTGGATATGATTATGGTGACAATGTGCTGTTCTCTACCACAGCTTAATAAAGCCTCGGCAACATCACAGAAAGTGCACCAACATCTCAATGATCAGCTAAAACAATATGTATGTGAATGCAACTGAGGTGATTGCACTGCAGTCATTTTTCAGATTTGGAGTAAACCAACTAATAACATTCAATTTCAAACATCCCAGCAAGAGTAACAAAGGTCAAGTTCCAAGAGCCACTTTCTGCTCTGGCTGAAGTGAACAGCAGTTTAGCCATTAACTTCAACAGAGGCAGTCTTCTACCCATACAACAGTTTCAGGTTAATATAAAGCACCAAGGACCCCAAAAGAATGTACCAAAAATCATTTTCTTTAACTATCTTTTGCTCTATCACTTAAATACTAAAATAATTAAATACTTGACAGGAAATAAGTTCTTCTATTTTCTTGACTTTTTTTACATAATGAGTTTGTTTGAAGTCTAGCCTAAGTCTTCTCATGAGTCCAAATCTAAAACAAGAGTCTTTTCCAACACAGCAGGTATCCTATTAAGTACAGACTTCTGGTATGCTCTTTGAGTCAGAACAACAGAACACTTCACTGCCCTTTCCCAGCAGTTACAGTTTCAGCTCTTCATGTATCTCACCTGCTATCACTAAAACCTGCACAGCACTACTATGCTGAAACCAAGTAAACGCCTCTTGTGCAAGGGCACAGGGTTTTACTCAAAATGTGTTGTCACCAATAATCTGCAGCTCATCTTATAGTACTATTTTTGAAAGAAAGCATTAAGTGAACAGAGTTTGCTTCTTAAGACATTTCATGATGTTCTTATCCCAATACTTTCTCAAGAAGTTACTAATACAGAATAAGAAATTAGACAGATGCAAATAAAAAAACATAAGCTTTAAAACCAAACAGCTCAAACACACTGGAGAGTCAAAGCCAAGGTATAGAAATATAAGCAAAGCACAATTAAACTAAGTAGCTGAGTACATATCATTTTAACTGAGTAACAATTTATAGAAGAATATAGTCTTTATTTACATAATCAAAATAGTAGCTTAACAATCCTGTACATTTAGTAGAATACATTGATTCTTTTTTCCTACCTTTTCATCCACAGGACTGTTCACAGAGTTCCATAAACATTACAAGTTTCTTTTATATCATTCACAAAGAAAGCATGTTTCTTCCTTTACTTTTAATAAGAAAAATCTTTAATTCAAAACTAAAACCTGAACTTAAGAACCTTCTATCGCTTTGGAAATCCCTCACAACAGCTTCTCTAAAAGATGGGCATAAAAATGGTGACTGCACAACCCATAGGTTTTCATTTACAAATTTCATTTCTTGTACGCATTCTAAGTAGATCAACTGCAACATTTAACCTCCATTGTAACTGAAAACTAGCCTACTCTAAAACTGTCAAAAATTCACACTACAATTTAAGCGCAATAGAGAAAAACTTTTTATACTTACAAACTTCCTCTTCTTGGAAGGCTCAATTCTTTCTGCAACAGAAAAAAGTTACAGTGTATTAGCAATAAAATATTTTAATTGGAGGTGTTTTTTTTGAGACAAGTACCATAATCCTCTCATCCCATCAGCAGAAGAGAGACAAAAGTGATATACTGTGTCAGTAAAAGATGTTACATGTACTACCTTCCTTTCTTATTTGAAATATTCACATTACACTCAGAAAAGTCTGCACTTTTTTGTAGCAGCAACATTAAAATATTTCAAGCAATAGGTAGATTTTAAGGAAAAGCCTTATAGTCAGCTATGATGCACTGACAACACTATTAAAATCTGCAAGGGTCACTGACAAAGATAAACTGAGTTCTTTCCAATACTCAAAATTTGCAAAAGTTGTCAACAACAGGATCACAAGCTGAACAGGTGACCATTGCCACCAAGCTTTCTACACTATATTCTTAAACTCAAATAAGATTAAGTATGTAATAGTCCACAATAAATTATTACAATTTATTACAATCTTCTGCAAAGTACTAGCATAACAACAGAAACACTGCTGTTAAACTTTCATGCAGCTTTTGCTGAGAACAGTGAAATAGTGAAACTACAGTTTACCAGTTAAACTTTTTATGGGATTGACAAAATAGCCTGCTAGTCAAATGGGAATTGCAGTTGTTATTTTAGTGTAGAAGAAAGCCACAAGATCCATAAAGTTTTGCCCATCAAAAACAAGCAAAATACATATCATCTGTTGTAAATATCACAGAATAGCTGAGGTTGGAATACATCTCTGGAGATCCTCTGGTCCATCCTACTCACAGCAGAGGCAATTGCAACAGATTACTCAAAACTACATCCAGTTGGATTTTGAACGTAATTTTGAACATTTTGCTAAGATGGACACCTACAACCTCTCCAGGCAATCTGTTCCAGTGTTCAATTACTCTTATTTCCTTTAATTTCTCACATGAACCTGAATGCCACATTAGTTAAGCATTATCTCTGCAATTATGTCCAACAGGGAGAATCAACTCCATTCAAATAAAAGGATAACTTTTCTGATCTAGTGGATACACACTCAAGATACATTTGAAGTTGAAAGTCATCACCTTTGTTGAAAAACAAGGCTGCATAGGCAAATGGTTCAACTTATGTGGTTGGATGCATTGAGTGATTTATTTGCATTCTTTTATGTTTACCTCACAAAAAGCTGGTTTAAAGTATGTAACAGACACTCAGATTCTATTCTAGAAGTTATCAAAAGCGTAACTGAAAAATTCTCTCTCAAAAGTAAATAAACTATATATATGCATTCTGTGTACGTGTGCATGCATTTATTTCATACAGCAAAGAAAGTTACAGGTATTGACCAGAAAATACATATGAGAATACAATCAAATGGGCAAAAATAGTTCAGCCAGGCATCTTAGATAAAAGGCCAAAAGGGAATGAATAATTATGTATTCTTTAGAGAGTTTTAAATGGTGTGCAGTAAATAAAGCCCAGGCTGCTAACTGAATGATAAGGACTAAAATATCAAGTGGCAGCTCAATTCCTGAGCACCGCCCATCCTGTTCACTGAATGAGGAAGGAAAAAATAGTGTGAAACAATGCAATTAGACATCGTAATGCAAAGGCATAGGAGAGCAGAATTAGGGGCCTTGATTACAAATTCTGGTACTTCCTAGGACGTTCCAGCAACTGTTGAGAATTTGCATTTTAAAACAATATCTTCTAGCATAACATGTGCTTATGTACAAAAGAATGGTTACACCTGCATACAATATTGCATTATGAAGCTGAGTAATTCCCCTCAATTTAAAATGTCACATTCATCATGAACAAAATGTTACTGCAAGTTAGAACCCACGTACTTCCCTTTCTGTTTTTTTTCTCTAATATTTACAATGTCTTTGTGTTCTATTTCTAACATGTAAGTTTACTTGTAATGGTAGGCACTGTCACACTGTAACAGACAATGCTTGTGGGAAAGCTGCCAAACAGCATCAGCAAGAATCATACATGGGTTTTAGTTACAACATGTACTTTAAATTTGTTTCCTGTGAATCTGGGGGGTTTTTTGCTGTTTTATTCAATCAGAGTGTTTCAGTTGTAGTTTATCATTATTACAGCAGCACAAATGAGAGACACCGGCTTCTGTAGACACCTGAAGCCACATTAGTCTCATGGCACAATCTCACCCATGCCATGCTGAAGCACTACTTTTGACTACCAAATGAAGCTCCAAAAGAACAACAGCTCATTGATTAAGATGTTAGAAACTACCAAGACCACCCTGTATAATAGAAAAAAACAAAGCGAAACCTTAAGCACATAATTCATACAGGACAATTTACAAAACATTGCATTTCTAAAGGCTGATTTTTTTAACAACACACATATAAACAAAAGAAGTACTGAAACAAAACAAATATCCTTCCTGGATAATATTTCTATCCTCATTTTTCCTGTCTATAACAACCACGATGTTAAAATGAAAGGTCACTTCTCTCATGCTTCTCCAGCTGGAGTATCTCCAAGAAAAAAAAAGTAGTAAACTGAAGCACACTTTTCTCTCTCAGATCAGACTAAATTATTACAGCTCCTACATGATTTCTTTGGTGTTACTTAGGAGTCACATGCTCCAAAGACTTTTCCACAGCCTGAAGGAATTAATAGATTATTGGTCCTGTCACTACAGACTTTCTCCCTCCTGAGAAGGCTCACCAATATGATGCTAGCTTTGCAATAGTACAGCACAGCTCCATAACTTGGCTCTACACAAAACAGGTGGGAAAAGCATAAACATGCTCTACAAGGGGCTTCGATCTAGCTTATAGCTTAGATTAGAGAAATAATTTATTTTCTAGGTGTACAAAACACTGTTCGTACTAAAATATTAAAGACAACACGTTTACCCAGCCTCTTTCAGCTGTTGTTGTCACAATCACTTAAAATGGACAAATGATACCAAACCAAAAGTCACTTAGTTTTTCGGGCTTGCAACACTCTCTTTCAGATCTCAGTTAAACTCCAAATGACCTGAATCAACTTCAGTTTTCTGGCGGTTCTGTGTTTTCTTTCTGAAAGCCTCAGCAAAAGACCCAGAAGACCTGTCTGCCCTAGTTCCACTGCTCAGCATCCAATGCATGCGACTGCTGAAGGTAAAACTTAGCAGGGTCAGGACCTTTGGGTCACATACTTAGCAGGCAAGCACTTGGGCATTAAAAAGAGAAAAGGATGCCTTCGCTATAACTCTGCATGGTCCTCAGTCACCAGCTCTGCCCCGGAGGATCCCACTGTGCTCTTTTGCCCTTGTCCTACATGGAATTCTCTGACCAGTTCAAGTTGGGTTTTAGGACTATTTTATTCCATTGCCAACAACACAAAACAGATTTAATGGACCAGAGACTCTTGCCCTTGAGGAGTATCTCAAAAACTATTGTCACAAAATATAATAAACCTTGCCCCAAGTCTAAGAGATCTGTGCAAGCCACGGCAAATTGCTGTGATGTACCACTAAGAGCCAGGCATATTGAATGTAACTGCAGTTGTCATTAATCAGTTCAAATTCTCTACTCTGTGCATTTTACTATCAGTAACATGTTTTGACAAGAACAATGTTTTTTGATTATTTCAGTTATTATGATTCTTCCTCTGGTCCTACACACTTATAAGACACTTCAGTATGCACAAGTTCAGTACCTCACCACAGTGAAGATATTCAGCCTTACAAACAGATCACACTGAACAAATAAAACACGCTCAACTTTATTCTGGATAAAAGCCTTCACCCTACTAACTGGAAACATGGTTTAGAAAACAAAGCTATGTAAATAGATTTGAACAAAAGAGGTGACTTAGAAAACACTAACTTCTTCACATTCCTTGTAAAGACAAATTAAAGAAAATTTAAAATCCTGTATATTTCATCCCCTATATGCAAAGAAGAAAGAATGTCATTAACTTATTGCTTGTTAGTAGCTCAGTTTTAAACAACCAATAAAACATTGCAACATTCATAAACTATCAAAGACAGCTAATATTGTTAATACAAGATTGATTTTACAATCGTAAATCTGCTTCATCTTCCAACAACTGCAATCTTCAAATATTCAAGAATTCTTTCAGCGTCAAGTTGCTCATAAAAGTAGTCTGGAAAACTGCACCTTTTCAAAACACATTTCGGTTATGCATTCTTTAGCTGGTGAGGAGTTAAGTATAATAAGATTAAAAGGAGGAGGTTTTTTTTAAAAACATTGTTGCACTACCCATCCATCATAAGCTGTAAACATCTCACGGCTTTCTGGTAACCTGTGTTAGATCTTAACAGCTTAAAATTGTAACATTATCACCACATTAATAACAGTAGGAAGGAAAAAAAAAATCAGCAATGGTACACAATTCACCTTCTTATCATCATCAATGACAGCAAGACTTACTGCTCTGAGGAATAGATTTGAAGGATTTCTTCTTAAGTAATTACTATGTTTTTGCTGAAGATAAGCTGGGGGGTGACAGCCGATCTTGCATTTGGATGTGGCAATAAGGAAAGAAAGCTGTGCAAGTATCAAAGTAAAGGATTGTTTTGATCTATCAGAGAAAGGTATTACACAGTATAAGAGCTTTTTACAAGCTAATCTTGACCCCTTTCTAAGATGAATATATCAAATCATTGCACTAATCCATTCTAAATACCTTCTAAGCAAGGCAGTGGCAGGTTATACATTTTATTTTATTGCTTCCAACTTTGCCAGCATTTGGTTCTTTGGAATCACAGAACAGTGATGTCTGTGTGGAGACAGATCAACCACAACAAATGACAAGTGTTAGTGTCTCACACCAAATGTGCATCTTCTGCTCTAAGTTTGTTTCTTGGGCAAAGCTGTCTTTTGTTTCTATGACAACTTACAGCATTTCCTGGTTCCAGGAATAGTAAGTCTTTGCCTCAGAAATGTTATTCTATTAACATCAGGGTGGAATTTTTGGAGTGGCTATTGACTCAAAAAATTGCAGTTCAACACAGGATTAACCAATTTTCAAAAAGATGCTGAAAATACATTGAGGTCTTTCTATGTCAGTCAAGGTGTTTTCATTTGGATCTGATTTCTCTCAAAACAGGAGTAACTATAAAACTGCTCTTCCTTGCAGATGACCCAAGTGAGTTTGTGTTTGCAGTAGCTCCTTCTCAGCAGTCTGAGTTCTAGTCTTGTCCAAGATGCAATTCTATATCCACTTTTCTCAGGAAAACTGTACCAATACCCTCTTCACTGGTAATGTAAGTCAAGATTACTATCTTTCCTTTTCCACAGTTGCTGCCAAGGAACCAGGTAATGTCGATGCCTTACAGTAAAGTCTGGTGGTTCTGCCTTTCAGGTGAAAGCTTACAGATTGTTTCCACTCATTCACACACAGCCACCAGTTTACCAGGGTTTTCGCATGCTTATTGTGTACTCTCACCAATTAAATCACAGATCATCTCTTCAAAAGCATTTCCATGTACAAAATTTGCCACTTCTGCACTGGCAAGCTCTGGAAGGTAGTTACCACCACTTAGGGAAGATTCCATTCACAGCTGCTCAGTGACAGCAAACACTCGAGACAAAAACACAATGTTTCTTATTCTTAATTCTGCACATTCTTAATAGTGCGTTTCAAAATTTAAAGACATTATTCTGCATAATTTATTCTGCTTACATCCCCAAACTTCAAGCCTCAAATTAGCAACATCACCACAGATTGTAATGAGAATATACTGTAGAAGCGAAGAGGCACTTAAGCTCCAACCTGTACAGAAAAAGCCACATTTTATCTAATGCAGGATTGTGTGTTCCATGCAATTCACTTTTATCTCCTCAGTTAACTTTCTCTGCTTTTGTTAACAGCCACTGCTGACTGTATCCTTCAAAGGAGATACCTATCTTTGTGTCAGTTCTGTGTTCTGAAACGTGATGTAAAAGGAATATTCAGGTGCTAGGTATTATCAATTTAAATGCAAATTAACTGGATCAAAAAATGCCAAATTCGCTATATATAAAAACCATACAATAAAAAGAAAGCAATCACTTCATCATGTAACAAGAGCAATTTAAATAATCTATCTTCCTACAGCTGAACTGTAGGATACAGCATCAAGATTTATAATAGACTAGACTCATCTAAATAAACAGCAGTTAAATGTGTTTTGCTTTCCACAGTATTCTAGAAATTGTCATATAGCATTAAAAACACTGATCTGTATGGAAGATGAAACATTTCAGAAGAATTCCATGAGTTAACAGTAAGGATTTTCCTATGAAATACCCTATTGTCTGAAGACTCTTCAATTGCGGGATTTGTAATAATGTTTAGCAAGCAAAAGAACTTATTTTAGATTGTTAAACGTTGTTTAGGGATACAATACAGTAACACTCACTACTAAATTTTTAAATAAATTAACAGAAAACAAAGAAAAACAATTACACCAGGTTTTTTGTGGGGTTTTTTCAAAAGACAAAGAACTACAACAGTTTCTTCAGAGAAAGTAGCAAGAACTTGAAAAGAGAGTAAGTCACTCAAAGTACTGTGTATCATCTTTAAATGCTGGAAAGAGAAAAAATAACCAAACTGACACGGCCAAGGAAAAAAAAAAAAAAAGAAAGTTAGTAAATAAATAAGTAAACCAGAAGTGGTACAAATATACCATTTATGGGAATAAAATTCATCAACAGAGAAAATGAGGCATGCCTAGTTTATCCCAATGGAGTCCATAACACTCAGTGCTTCACCGACATACCAAATCATCACAAAAAATAACCTACCAAACTGTATCAGTAACCTACTGCCCAAATGAGAAGTGGGCATGCAATCAGCAATTATTCTAACTTTGCCTAACAACATTGTCTCTGCTGGATCTCATGTTCTCCACAAAAAGCAGCAGTGGCAAAACACATCATCACCACTACCTTATGAGAATAATGCCGTGCATCTTATTTGAGAGTAGCCACTGTAATTAGTAAAAGGTGAAAACTCCCTTTCAATGAGAAGCACAGGCCTTCCAGAGAAGAGTGCAATTTGACTGTTGCCAACATTAACTCTGTACATTTCTGCATTCATTTTCTAGTGGTGTGATCTTTCCTTATTTCAAATAATTCGCAGTAAAACATAGTAGAAAAATAATACTTAAGAGATTGTTGCCCATTATGTTGCACTCTCAGCTCAATTAAAAAAAAATAATAAATAATCACATTTCTTTAAGAAAAAAGTGTGAAAACTCTGAATGAGTTCTCCACTTCCAAGTACACAAAATCATTTTATCTAACACAGGTTAGAAAATCCATGCTTCATTCTGACCTGCTGTCCTATAGTTTATTTCACCCCTTGGTGAAGTACATCACCACATGACTAATGGAGAGAATGCATGGACTGCAAAGTGTTTGAAACACCAACACTCAACAGATTCCAGGTGCCAAGTTCCCATGAATATTCCCGTCATTATCGTTTAAAAGTGTTATCATATATTAAGGGAAAAGGAGATAAAAAAAGTCACACAAGGCACAAATGCCAGCCACTGGTACAAGTGTTGGTCTGAACAAATACAAACAATTATACAGTTAACTAGAACTAGAAAAGCCTACATCCACAGTTTAACTAAAGCCAATGATTTCTCTAAGCTCTGTTTGAGTCTGTAGGTTTTTTCATCAACAGAAAGGAGTGGTTTTTTATATGGGCATACCTTCAAATTCAAAGAATTTTGCCTGCTATTAAAAAGCAAAAAACACTATCACAGCACACAATGGCCATCATTAACACTTCTTGACAATATAGTTGCTAAAGACCATTATGCCCACAAGAATCCAAATGCCTTCCTTTCCCCAGATGCAAATCAGATTTTGTATTATACAGATCAGAAGCTGCGGTTGACTTTTGTTGAAATCAGTAACTAGAACATAAAATTATTAAGCTTGCCTTCAGCATGAGAGTCTTGCCTACACTCAGGCATTGATTGCAACACTTTTTGTTAGTAATTTTGAACAGGATAGAAGGGGCAAGAAATGTCAAAATACATTTGTTCTTTTTTCCAGGACTGATTAGCACTAGCAAAATACAGGCCTTGCTCGACCTTAACATGTTCACAATCATCAGCTGGAGGAGACCAAGCCAGAAGGGGAAAGTTCACTGGAACTAAGTTTTAAGCTCAGCGGAACTGAGCGACAGAGTTTGGCCAAAGCACTACTGTGCCCACAATGCCCACCCTCAGACCCAGAGAGCTGAGCCCTGCAGCTGCTCTTCAAACATAAGGGACTTTTTCACCCAGAAAAATCACATGAACAGCAATGACAAAACATTACATTTTCACTTTCAAAAGATAACTCTTTTGCAGAAAAAGGATACTTTATATTTGCTCTGTTTATGACACCAGATCTTCTGCCTCTTATGTAATTAAAAGTTTCAAAATTTGAGATTTTGCTTAATGTTGTGTCTTGGTTTGAAGACAGGTATGCCTGCTAGGAAAAGCAAGTCTTTCTCTTGCAATGGAGAAAATAAACTTCCTCTCTCCAAATTGCTATACTTTTGGAATTAAAGGGGCTCCCAGGCAAAGAATTTAGTATAAGAACAACATTTTTTTACTAATGAGTCTAACAAGATAAACAAAATAACAATAACTATAGTATTAAAACCAAACAAAATTAGGAAAACAGTTACAG
>VZTB01018233.1:133378-147734 GCA_013397245.1 Thryothorus ludovicianus
CCTACGGACCCACGTGAGGACAGGAGACCCAGCTCTGCCAAAAGACAAAGCTGCAGCTGTTCCTCCTCCTCTGCGTCGTCCGAGAAGCGGTGGCACCGGCACCCCCCTCCTTTCCCAAGCTGGAAATCACTTTAATAAAGGCTATTTCAAAGGAGCTGGACTCCTGGCCCTTTTTCTATTCACATCAGTCCCAATGCTGTTTAAATCTTTACCGATGATTTGGATGAGGGGACTGAATAATCATCCTCATCATCCTCAGTAAATTCATGGATAAGACTAAGTTAAGTGGGAGTGCTGGTCTGCTACAGGGCCGGAAGGCTCTGCAGTGGGATCTGGACAGGCTGGACCATGGGCTGAGGCCAATGGTGTGAGGTTCAGCAAGGCCCAGTGCTGGGTCCTGCCCTTGGGTCACAACAGCCCCAGGCAGTGCCACAGGCTGGGGCAGAGTGGCTGGAAAGGCCCTGGGGGTGCTGGTGACAGCAGCTGGACATGAGCCAGGGTGTGCCCAGGTGGCCAAGAAGGCCAATGGCATCCTGGCCTGGATCAGCAATGGTGTGGGCAGCAGGGCCAGGGCAGGGATTGTCCCCCTGTACTGGGCACTGGTGGGGCTGCATCTTGAATCCTGTGCTGTTCTGAGCCCCTCAATTCAAGAAATACATTGAGGTACTGGAGTGTATCCAGGGAAGAGCAACAAGACTAGTGAAGGGTATAGAGAGTGGGTAAGAGGAGCAGCTAAGGGAGCTGGGATTGTTTATCCTGAAGGAAAGGAGACTCAGAGGAAACTTTATCTCTCTCCACAACAGCCTAACAGGTGGGTGCAGCCAAGTGGGGTCAGTCTCCTCTCCCAGGCAACAAGAGACAGGATGAGAGGAAATGGCCTCAAGCTGCACCAGAGAAGGCTCAAGTTGGACATCAGGAAGAAATGGATTGTTAAGCACTGGAATTCCTGGCTGCCCAGGAAGGTGGTGGAATCACCATCCCTGGAGGTGCTCAAGAAATGACCGAGCACAGCACTAGAGCATCAGCAGATGGTGATCAAAAATTTGCACTAACAGTGTTTTCTAAACTACATGATTCTGCGAATAACATAGTTCTTTGGGGAAAAAAAAAGAAACAAAAACAAAAAAACAAACACTTGTCTTTTTGAAGACAGAAACCTTGTCTCAGTATGGTTGAAATACTTCCCAACACTGGTGTGACCCAACACTTCCTCCACCCCCAGTTCTACGCAGATATTTCAAAATCTAGCCCACAATTTGGTCCCACTTCACCTCTTTTTTTCTGTCTGTACTATGCATTCCACACCTAAATGAGGTTGCATGCTGACTAATTTAACCATATTTTAAGACTGACTTCACAATTCTGTAATTTTTTTTTGTATACATACTAGCATTTATTCTAGTCAAACTATTTATAATACTATTTCTGCCACAGCTACTTCTATTTTTAATCAACTGGGAAGCATGCAAGCAACACTGAGATGAAGATCATACATCTGAAGCAACAGCTGAAAATATCTAATTATAACTTGGTATTGCCTTGTATAGAATTAAAGTTTTAGTAAGGAGAAAAGGGAGTACTGTGGATTTCCCGCCACCCACCCCCCCNTAATTTCATAAGGAAGACAATCTTAACTTGCCAGGAAGATTCATCCATAATATTTGACTGTAACATACCTTCTGTTTCTATTTATACATCTGTCAGACGCTCTAACCTTTGGTAAATATAACTTTCTAGCAATCAACTGGCCATCAAATCAACTGTTCTGTCAGCTGTTGCCACAGAGCAGTGCTAGGGAATAGTGCTTCATCCTCTGCACTCCCTTGCCTACTAGATGGTTTCTTTTTTATATGAGCAGATCCTGTGATGAACACATTACACAAATATCCTACTCTTATAATAAGACTCTCTGATTTGTGTTGATTTTATGGTAAAAAGCAGTAAAGTTTTAGGAGTGTAGGCTTAAAACATATTTAAGGTGGAGCCTAGAAAAATATAAAATAGCAGCTGATCCATCTAGCCATTTATTATCAATAGCCATATATAAATCATTATTTTTAATGAGACCTCTCAACTATTGAAGACCTTCAGTCTAGGCTTAGCAGGCAGAGACATGGTTCTCAATTGCAAACTATTTCTTTACAATTACAAATCATGAGCCACTAAGAGAAAACATAGAAAAAATTATCAGCTCAAAAAGTATAATAAATTACTGGTTTAAATTCAGAAATTACTTTTTAAAGTAAGCAAGTATCAGGTTTTTTAAAAAAACTTCTGCAGAAATTGTTCAGTATGAGCTGGGGAAGACTACTTTGCCCTGTAATTAATTGATAGAGTACTCACACCAGAATATGTGTAAAAGCAAACTATGTTGCTGAAATGTCTTCTCTCTTCACAATCACTCTGGAGTTTATTTAATTCATTCTTCTACAGTGTTTTTTTCCAAGATAACAAAATTATGAGTAACCTCAATAATTGTTACAGACAAATGTTCCTAATTGATACCTGCAACCTAATCTGAATACAGCTTTATTTATGCACTGAAACAAAAGAAGTTTGAAAATTGTCTGAATGCTTTCCATTGTAACTCCTTCTCAATTCCATGATCTCATATCAAATCGGTTTTTATTCTACTCTTAACTTTCACAGCTTTATAAATGGATGTTTTATTTTGTCTTCAGATCATTAATACTAGAGCACTTTCTTTGACTTTGTCTACCTGTGTCCACATCTGTTACCTACTAAGAAGCTCCAGTAAACAAATTAACCAGCAACCTTTTATATTAAGCTGCTGTTTCAAGGCATTTCCAGTTAATGTAAATAAACTAATGGAAAGAAATACAGCAGAAACTATTTAGAGATTACATTTATACTGCTTCCACGTGTATCTGAGAACCAATCCTGCTTTGTAGGTACAATTTTTTAATAGTTTGACTATATCAGTGGACAAGGGCAGGGTTACAGGTATCATTTATCCGCACTTTTCTAAGGCCTTCAACATAGTCCCCTACAACATCCATCTCTTCTAAAATAAAGACAGATGGATTTAAGGGGTGCAGTGGGTGGACTGTTATTTGGGTAAGGAATTGGTTGGGACAGTCGCATGCAGAAGATAGTGATCAATGGCTCAGAAACCCAATGGACAGTAACAAGAAATGTCTCTCAGAGGTCCTTAAGCATTGTTTAATATCATCCTTAATGACAACAGATAAAGGAATCAAGTGAATGAACACTCAGCAAATTTGCAGATGATCCCAAGCTGAGTGGTGCAGTTGACACAGCTAAAGGATGGGATGCCATCAAGACAGACCTGACAGGCTGGAGAAGTGGGACCATGAGAATCTCCTGAGTTTTAATACAACCAAATGCAAGGTCCTGCACCTGAGTTGAGACAAATCCCAGTAAGAAGCTTCAGGATGAACACATTGGAAGCAGCCCTGCCCAGAAGAGCTTCAGGGTGCTGGGGGGTGAGAGGCTGGACATGACCCAGCCATGGGCACTGCCAGCCCAGAGAGCCAAACGTGTCCTGGGCTGCATCCAGAGCCCCTGGGCAGCAGGGCCAGGGAGGGGATTCTGCCCCTCTGCTCTGCTCTGCTGAGACCCCACCTGGAATACTGTGCTCTTTTCTGAGGTCCTCAACACAGTAAGAATACTGACCTGTTGGAGTCCAGAGGAAGCCATCAAAACTATGAGAAGGATGGAGCATATCTCCTTTGAAAAAAAGGCTGAGAAAACTGGGAGTGTCCAGCCTCAGGAACAGGAGACTTCAAGGTGACCTAACTGAAGTCACCCAATACTTGAAGGAAGTCTAAGAAAGATGGAGACAGCTCATCACAAGGGCATTTAGTAAGAGGACAAAGGGTAATGGCTTCAAACTGAAAGAGGGTAGGTTTAGATTAGATATTAGGAAAAACTTTTTTCCAGTGAGGTTGCTGAGGCACTGGAAGAGACTGACTAAAGGACTTGATGTCCCATCCCTGGACACATTCAAGGCTAAGCTGAATGGAGCTCCAGTCTAGCAGAGGACATGCTTGCCCATGGCAGGACAAGTGGAACTAGTGATCTTAAGGTCCCTTCCAACCAAAACCATTCCATGATTCTATAATTGTTTGAAGTTTAGCTTTCCTTGATTTGCATCAGATCAAATATGAGCTCATAGCTGACCAAGTTCATTGCATCCTATCCTAACAACTCTACTCTCTTTTGACAGGACAGGCCAAGATCGTCTCCTCTCAGGAAACATGAGTCTCACTAAGTCAATACAGTATGTCCCTTGATGCTTTGGGTCACCCAAATCACTGACCCAGAAATCACTTCATCAGGGTCCAGGAGCAGACACAACTGAATCAGTGCAGTCAGCTGACCATAGATGAAAGACCTTCTAGGCAATTTGTACCTCAATGTCCTCTGACTCACTCAGCACTACTGCTGCTCTCTGAGACACACTGCCTTGCTTCCAAGTCTCCCAAATACACCCATTCTTCCACAACCATGAGGTTAGGAGGCAGATGCAGGAAACTCAGGATATGCAGAATTAAACACCAGAACAAAGCCCAGCAGAATGTAGGCACAAAACCAGTATTCCTTTACAAGATTGTGATGGTCTTGCCCCAAGCCCAAATAGCATTCCCGATACAGGCAACAGTCCCTGCAAGCTGTGCAGCCTGAGCTTCCATTACATCCTGACACCTGGGGAAACAGCTGCTACACAGGAAGGCAAAAGGAATAAAAGGAATCCCACCAGTCTTTACAGTGCCAAGACACAAAACAACATTTTCAAAGTAACAAGTTTGCTTGGTTTGGATTTTTGTTTGGGTTTTGTGGGGAGTGGTTTTTTTTTGTGTGTGTGTGTGTGTGTGTGCACATATGGTGTGTCTTTTTAAACTCGGAAGAGTTGAATTAACAAGCTTAAAGAAAAGCATGTGAGATTTGTTGATGGCAATTTTCCATCTTTGGTCTAAAAGTAGGCAAAATAGTCCTTGTTTTAGCATAGCAAGACCATGAGTCTTCTGTGCACCTGTACCACCAGGAACAACTGGTAGCTCTTCCTGAGACAATAAATGTGGCAAAACAAGCAGCTGGAGACGTTCCGCTAGACTTGCCTTTCTACAGCTTCCTGCTCTGGAACTACCTGCATAACTGGCTCTCAACCATGTTCCTAGTCTTGATCAGGAGAGCATCCTTGCTACCCCACTGCCCAAGAAGGAATGATCAATGATCCATAGGCCCTAGTGGGAGAGGAGGCTGTCAAAAGGCACTGCAGCAGGTGGGTCTGCAGAGAGACAAGGAGTATGCAGCTGAAGTCACTGGAAGGACTGGGAGCTGCAGTATCTGCTTCAGGACAGATTTTACTTCTTTCCTTTCCCTGAGTAGTCTCAGCCCATAGATTAGTAACCCAGTACAACAGGGGCTGTAAAAAAAGGTGTTGAAAACCACCTTCTCACACTTCTCATGTCCACTTCCAGAACATGTCCCATGTAGAGCAGCAAACTATGCTACCTTTTCCTATAACCAGCAGCCAATATCCCTACTCCAAAACTTTCTGGAGAGCTGTCAAGGCCAAATCCAGATTCTGCATTTCATCAGCTGGGCCAGCCTGAGTGGGGTCTGACCATAGGTTAACATGACACCTCCCAGACTCAAAACCCAGAGATGTATTAGACACAAGCTGCGTCACAAGAGGATCAGATTGACTATTAGTAGCAATTTCCCCACTAAAAGAGCAGTCAGGCAAGGTTCCCAGGGAAATGGCAGAATCACCAACCCTGGAAGCATTTAAAAGACATTTAGATATGGCACTTGGTGACATGGTTTAATGGTGAATATGGTGCTGGGTTAACAATTGGACTTTATGATCTCTGAGGCCTTTTCCAAATTTGACAATTCTGTGAATCCATGAGCCCATAGCACGTCATCCAAGCCCCTGCATGAGACAAGAGCACAAAAGAAGGGGGAAGGCATGCAGGAAGGAGAAGGAAACAAATAGAAATGAATATCTCAAATTACCTCAGCCAAACCAGGGATGTACAGTTCTTTCAGCTGTTGATTTCAAGAACATAGCAAGGGTGGTGTGTGGGTGAGAAGAAAAAGCACATACACCTAGGACATAAAGCAAGGCATCTATCTATTCTTCAGTAAGAAATGTGTACCAGAGGAAGACTACCCAGCACAGATGTGTTCAGGTGCCTGTTAGTTTTATAGGCTTGCCATGTCTAAGTACTGCCCACTCAGTGAAATATTACCAAAGAACAGGACTCGGAAGACTATTGTTCCAAATTTTCACCAGTCTCTTGCCTGGACAGCAAGGGAGGAGATTATGTGAGTGACCTGCAGATCACAAAGAACTATGAACTTGCAATTTTACTCTTCTTTCCCATTGGCACTGAAGAAGTGCTTCTTATATGCCTTCTCTCTGCTCCTCCCTCTCCTTCGCTTTCCTTTTCTCTCCTTCTTTCTCTCTCCAGACACATTTTAATCAAAACAAAACAAAACACTAAACCAGAGCAATGTTCTTACTACGTGCTGAGAAGTCTTTTCTAAGCAGATGGCCACACTGAAACTGCTGGCAGTACTGCAGGGGGAGAGGTGGAGCTGATGTGGTCTGTGGTAACAGCCCCCCTCTGGATGCTGGGCTGGGGTCCAGCAGAGCTGAGCTGCTCACTGGCTCCTAGTGCATCAGGATGTTTTCCCAGCAACAAAGAAACTAAAGGACAGTGGCTTAGGACTCTAGAAACACCAGCCAAGACCCTTTCTGGCCCTTCTGTTCCAAACAAAACAGAAGAGCAAATACTGAAGTTACTCTGTAGATACAGCATTGAGATTTTGACAGCACACCAACTTTTGATGAAGTATATCCAGATGCACAGAAGGGCACTGGGGCATGGCGAAAAAGTTTGGGAAACTAGGTAAGAGGAGAGAGCAAAACCTAGCACACTTATGTCCACAGAACAGCGCTTCAGCAGACATTTTTCCTTCACACATGAAGGAAATGTGAGGCTCTACACATTGTGGGAATTACTTGGAGTGATTCTACTAAACAGCAATGCAAACATAAAATGGCTTATCAAGATATGTGTGTTATGTGTGTGTGTATCTGTGTGTATACATGTATTTATTTATTTGTGTGCGTGTGTGCATGTGTGCTTGACTTTTGGTTCTTTAAACCTCAAAATGCCCTTCCCCAGACATGTAAAAGGATATTTTAGTATTGATAATGTTGCTACATGCAGAAAGAAATGGTAAAAGTCAACATTACTAATACCTAATGAACTAACACATATAGAAACAGAAAGAATCAGCCTGACAACAGTATTTGGAATCCTAATGAGAATATAAGACAAAATATAAACCCAGGGCTTTCCTTTCATATCCAAGACTGCGATCACAGACCTACTTCAACCTGTACCAAAAAGTTGTATCTAAGTACTGCCATTAATTCTGCAATATCTCAAATAATGTGAAAAATGGGATTTCCAGGCAGTGGTAGTAATGGATACACAGTTTCATATTTGCTGGAGTCTCACAAAAAAGTAGCATAAAATAAATCCAGGTGAACACTGATGGTCTAAAATATGCACTACAGTATATTTTATTTCAAGTTCCAAAGTTCACCCTCACTGAACCTATCAAGTTTTCTGAGTACATCTCTAAAAAGGTGGAACTGCCTTATGAACTAGCAAGTATTGCTATTGTGTTTGCTTATATCATCTTTTGATGCCAGTCAATTTTTTTAGTCTGAAATTTCAGATTTCTTTGTAGCACTTGATAATAGTTTGATTATTTTCCATATCCTTCCCAATTTTTTATTCAATGAAAGCCCTTCGTTTAAGAATGAGACAAATTAATTGCATGTGGATTTACAAAAAGACATCACACAAAATGATAAAAGTGGAACTTTTCACACAGTTTCTATTACACTTAACAGATACAAACAAAATCTCCCCACAACTTTTTAAAGTTAAAAAAAACCTGCTGCACTTGAGTAGGAATCAATTCAGTGCTGAAGCTCACCTTTAGATTATATCACTTGCAGATGAGCAAAAATAACTAAATCCCCCACCAAGCACACAGAGCTTCTCTTTAGCAACAAATCCTCTGCTGACACAACATTCCATTTTAGAAATGGTCCTTCAATAAAGGCACTCACTTTTGTAGCTGACGGTTCCACTAGTCTCTGACGGTGGCGTGCTGAGCTGAAATGACTCTTCTGAGGCGTCCCTTCCTGACAGTGAATGAAGAAAGGGGAGCAAGAACAGAGGAAAGGGGGGCAATGGATCGTGGAGGGGATGGAATGGAAGATGTTGGAGAAGGGAGAGGGAGAGTATTTAACTGAACAGTATTTTCACTAACTTTGAAAAAGCTTTATTAAATCAATTTAAGTAATACCACTGTACAAACATCAGAAAGAAAATGAAGCATTTGCTTTAAAAAGCAGCCTCTTGAAGTTTTTATATACATATTATTCACACACATTTAATGACAGTGTCTCCTATAAACCCAAATACACACACACGTACATATGCCTACTTCACACTGCAGATACACACATTAAACATTAATTTCACTTTTTCAAAGCATAAACATTTTACATATTCTGTATCAACTTAAGGAGTTAAACACAAAAAACCCAATCTACTAGCCATCCATCCAAGAGGATTTATGCTCCAATACAAAGCATCAAAATCTCCTCTAGCAAAATAAGATTTTTCTAGATTCACATTCTTCACCCAGACCAGCAATAATCATCTTAAATTCTAGAGACTTTTACCTAACAGAGATTAATGTCCTTGCCTGAAAAAACTGAGAAAGACCAGGCTCACATAAGTAAAAGTGCTTTCTCTTAAAAAGCAAGACCTGAAAGAGCATTCATCTGGAAAAAAAAATCTGAAACCTGACAGTCTTCATTACATGTGCAATACAACAAGAGATTTTTCCAGAATATGAGATACTGGTTCCAAATCCTCTACCTGCTTGAAATCCAAGAGACAGAAGAGCAACATTTAGTGTCTTCCCCAAGACACTTTAAATACTCTGCCTCAATTTCTCCAGAAACTTTCCAGTTTGGAAAGTCCCTAATTGCTGTAGTAAGTATGAACACTACAGTCTGCTATTTCAGGTATGTGTCTGAAGGGGAGAAGATATGGGTGAAGAGTCTCCTCCTAATCAGAGGATGAAAATATATAAGACTCATTTTTTCTTTTTCGCTTTTTCTTTTCAGAGCCAATGCACAATTCTCCTAAGAGTCCTCTCTGAAAAAAAAATCACCATGTTTTAAAAATATAAGACAGACCTGCTTCTATTTCTGAAATTATATTCACAGGTTTCTTTAAATGAAAATACTATGCTACTCAACTCCACAAATATTTTTCAAGATCTCAAGACTTGTTTTTCAAAAAGCATTTATTGAAGTAGTATTTACACCTCCTTAACAAAAAGGCTTCTACTTCTGGCATGCCACCAGGCAGACAGAATTAGCCCTGTAACTCAAAAATATTCTGGTAGAAATAATCAAAGATTACAGGCAGCAAGGGAGGATTACATCATAACTCACCAAATCCAAAACAGTAGTAGTGCAAACTAGCTCTAATTAATAGAACCAGCATTATAGAAAAAGTGGTTATCCAACACTTGCCTAAACATTTGGTTACAATTGTAGACGACTGTTCTGTTGATAATAATGTATTCTGGTAACATTCCATTAAATTACTGGTGTAATGGACCAGAATTAGCAGCAATTACTAGGGCTAGATGACCTTAAAACACTTCTCCTTTAACAATTTATTTTAAAATTTCTCAATGTCCTTGCCATTATAATCTAGCATCACATTTTTTGTAAGTAGCAATGGATGCTTAAAAAGGGTCTCCTTTCTGTCACAGTTTGGAAACAATGATAGGGTCATAATCTGGACATTAGCTAGCAAAACTGCTGAACTTCACAGGTCCTACCTTCTCCCATATTAAGGTCATTAAGTAATCTAATATGGGATCCTTCAGTTAACTGAGAAACATGGAATTATTCCTCTCTTATTGGCATTTTTCTTTCTTTCCTGTCTCTCCTTCAGAATGTTATTCAGATGCAGTTGAGAGCTGGCACAAACAACACAGCAGTTTTTCATAAGCAAAAATGTACACTTAAATTGATGTGATTACTCCTCTGAAAAAGGAAAAGTCAGAGTTCAGACTATTAAATGTTTATGTATGTCTACAATGACACCAGCCAGTACAACATTCTGAATCAGAATATATTAACAGTTCACTTTTTGAGCCAAAACAATCAGGGCAGACTTCATGCAATACTTATATACATCCATGTAAGGATGGTAGTTTATCATCAGGACACGTGAAGGCTCAATTAAGATCCACAAGAGATTAAAAAAAGCTGCAAAGAAGCTGGTTCTTTCACTACGGAAAAGTTCAATATAGCACATTTGAATCCATTGGAGACATTAGACTGTATGCATACAGGTTTTGCATCATAATGTCATGATCCTTAGTATTGGATTTCAGCTGATAAAAACAGAAACCTTCTGCCAATGTCAGTAAAACTACAGTCAGAAAACTAGCTCCTTGCAAACACAATTCACGTCAACAAGGACAGCTAAAGGAAAAACTGAAGGATCCTAAATTTTAGTCAGCTGGCATGCAGAAAATTGGCGTGGAAGTAGAAAGAGACAGAGACATTTAACAGGTGAGTAATCCAAGAAATAATGTTGTGGAAAACACACATCTTGGGGAAAGAAAAGACAAAAAAATAAATCCCCTGTAAAACCAAAAAGATACAGCCCACCAAAAAAAAAAAAACCCCAAAAAAAAACAAAAAACAAAAAAACCAACAACTAAAAAAAAAACAACCCAAGACGGGGCAACAAGCATAAGTATTACATGTATTATGTAATTTACTTCTGAAGTCACAGAAGCCTGAAAACAGCTATGAGAAGAAAATATGCTTTTGGCTGCAGAGGCTGGTAGCTAATTCAACTAAGTACAAGCTTCAGTACTGATACCAAAAGCAGTTTCCATTAAGAACAGCTACCATCCACTGTATGGCTGCTCTCACGAAAATGGCAGTATCACGAGACAAGCAAGAATAGTAACTGACACAAGTATGTGCTCTTATCTGAAGAGGTTTCTACCTCCAGAATGAAGTGGCCACAGACCTCTTTTTTTCCTCTCCATTTTTATTAGCTGCCAGACCAAGATCTGAAACAAGTGGCAGAAAATTCCACAGAGAGGAGAAGAATTCACCAACAAACACCACAGCTGGTCCCTGACAAATGTGCAAGCATTTGCCATTGAAGTAAAAATAATTCACAGAGAGAACTCCATCCACATCAAGGTGGGCAAATCCTTAGGCTGACAAGGCTATCTCAATGTCTTTACATTAATAAGCGTCATACTGAAGAACAGATCCTCATACACTCTCAAACCGTGATCATTCTAAACATGCTTCCACCCCCAAGACTAGCCCTGGGGTATCTCGAGATACATCTGTGCCCAAGGCTCATTAAGTGTCCTACAGTGCCCTACAGTTCAGCCTGAGCATCCTGGGATTTGAGTTTAGCAAAAGTTACAGCAAAGTTTATGGCGGAGACCTGCTGTCATAGCTAAGAGTGCACCTAAACTTTTTGTTACTTTCCATTACATGGCAATCTAACTCCTGTTTTATAGTGTATCTCACACTAGATGCAGCTGTTCTATTCAATTACCAAATCACTACACTGTATATTTTTTAATGCTCTGAATATTCCTTTTTTCTTTCTTTCTACTGCAATGTAAAACAAAGTTAAAATGTTATTCTGTTATCATTCATCTGTTAAGGAGAGCTACTGTGAGGGCAATGCAAAAAATACAAGAAAGGACAAAGCAAATAAGAAAATTAGAAACAAAATTGATGTCTTAGAATGTGATATGTTTAGTTTGATTTTTCTCTTTCTTTCTTCCCTCAAAGGGGCCAAAATATCACCAACAATGAACACCATTCAACTTCTCAACAGCTCAATAGTTTTAGGATATAGCAAAGGAAGCAGTAAATACTGTGGAATGGCTACACAGTCAAGTCATTTCACATTACTTAAACCTTTAACATCATCACTGCAACACTAATTCACCGCATTACCCAGTTATGTTTTTATTAATTATATGACACCATTTAGAAAGTCAGCATGCTACATCAGCATTAGCATTTCTTCCTATGCAGAGCTTACTGGCACTGGTTACCTGCTGAATAGACCTGTGAATAACACCAAGGTCATCACTATCAGGTATCTGCTTGGTAAAAGCTACTGGTGGTTAGACAGGGTCCATCCAGATAGTACCATAATTTCACACCTATTTGTTTTATTCTGTTACATTCTACCTGTTATAAGGTCATGTCTTATATGTTTTAAGTAGCCTTGCAGTCTTGTACAAATAAATTTCTCTGTGTTTTAACTCACCAAAGAAATAATTAAATGCTATTCCTGTTTCAGTAATAATATGACAGCAGGGAAGAGGAAATAACAAAAGATCTAGGGAGACTCAAAAGGTATATTAGTTTCAAATTTTCAGTGTTAGGGGTGCAGATTGGTTAATCAGCTTTTCATAATTAAGAAGAAGGGAAAAAGAGTAGTCTTGATAGGCACTGGGGGCCTTTTTCTCATAAAGATGAATTCAACTGATTAAAACAATTTGATACTTCATAAGAGACAGAGGTAGCGAGGATGCACAGAGAGGAAGGGACGCTGTACATATTCTGTTCCCATAAAAATTCACAAAACTAGACAGCAAAACATACTCTGCTTACATGCCACGATACCATAAATTCACCAACACTTAAGGGTATACAGTGCGGAAAAGCTGAATTACTCAAGGTGACATGCAAATAATACAACAGATTGATGACGAAACCACAAGAATCAATTTACGCAGAGACGAGCCAGCCAATGTTCAGAAGCTTAGAACTTACCCTTCTGATAGTATAATCCAAAAATGTCCCCAAGCCCTTGTGCTGGTACAAGAGGTAACAAACAACACAGTATAATCCTGCATCATAGTCTCCATGACTTCAAAGTACGCTGAATTCAAATTACTCACTTCTGTAAAACGGAGCAGCAGACAGTAGGCAATCCAGCATGCCAAGTGTGGGGGCAGGACCAAGTTATAAATTGTAACACACAGTCCTTCCCTCTCAGCTTTAGATTCAAGCAAGTGTGAAATGTTTGGGGATTTGCAGAGAGGAAGGAGTGCGTTGGTTTGGCTTGGTTTTTAACTAGTAAGACGTTAATTTCTTGCTGATGTCCACTGCCTCAAATATTGTATTTTGGTGTAACACTTAACTAGGCTCTGAGCCAAGCCTTATAGGCTGAACAGGAAAGCTTTCTGCTTCAGAGGCATCTCACAGCAGAGAAAAAGCATCGTTAATTAAGAGAGATTTCTAGATAGTTATGGAATTTAAAAAGAAAGTCGTAAGTTATCAGTTATTTGACAAATAATGCAATATTATGGCACATCTGACAATCCTTACAGCCAAGGCAAGACATCATGTCAATAAAAAGCAAGACATATGTGCAGCTTCAATTTTAAACAGTAAGAAAACAAACCCCTGAAAGCTATCTCCCAAATGGAACACAAACCAAAGGCCAGGACTGTATCATTCATCAATTAAGCTGTTAGCAACAGAAAGTACTGGCAGGTGAAAAAGTCATCCCAGGTAACTTCCTTTATACCTTTCTTACAGCACAGCCACAAATGTTACATTTTGAGTAACAAAAATGTGTAACTAACATGTTTGCTGAAACTGCTTGGCAGTGTAACATATTGGTGTGCAGACACTCTCCCATCAGCAATCCTAGCTATGCCACTACCCTCTTCTCCCTAACCACATACAGTTCTATGCAGACAATCATTGCAGCATTTGAACAAAGAACACTGGGCCATTTTGAAGGAGAAAAGGGCAAGAATTTTTGACAGGATCCTCATTGATTACTGTTTCTCCTCAGTGGGACTAAAGAGAACACACATGAAAAATGGGTACTTTAAAAAAGATCTTTTTCCTAGAATAGCTCCTTTGCAGAAACTCATCCATTTAAAACTGACTGAATCTTCTCCATGCATCTCCTGAGAGTTTGAAGACAGGAAAACACACTTCAAGAACCTATAAGCCAGACCAGCATTACCAGACTTATCATCAGAAGAGGTTAGTATTGATTTGTCAGATAGACTCCACATCAGAAAGAAATTATATTGAAATAATTGAAGGTGTCTTTAGGATGAAACAGGCAGTCAAAAAGCATACACTACTACATTTTGCAGCAGTGCTAAAAAACTAACAAATGGAACCTAGGAAGGTTCCATTCTACCTGTTAAAACAAAGGGGCAT